>PVIU01002378.1:0-141152 GCA_004026605.1 Ondatra zibethicus | reverse complement strand
TGGCTCAACTGAAAGCCTAGGGGTCAATTTCCCTTCATGAGCCTTGGGCAGCACTTGCCTGCACAGTGTGGTCACACTGGCCTTAAAGAGGGACATCACTGGCCCTGGGGTAGAACTTTGGTGTTCTCACCAAGTTTGTCCACAGGCGACTGAGCTGTTGTTTATTAGGAGTTAGCTGTAGGCTGCTCATCCTTTGACACACTCATCCATTCATCAGATGAGTAAGGAGTTGTCCTGGACCAGTGGCCTTGCTGACATCTCTCACACAGTGAATACGAGGAAACAGCCGGAGTTATATGTGGTAGTTTTCAGTAGCTTTAGTTTACAAGCCAAGTGTTTATCACATTAGGACATAGATTCATAAATAAATTTGAAAGCGGTGATACATCTGGGTCCTTGTAGACCTCAACTTGAGTCAGTGACTTGTAAATATATTTGTTTGTGTCACTGATCCCTTTATTATTAATGCCGTGGCTTCCATTGTCATTATCAATCTCACCCAGTTACCAAAGTTCTTGAGAAACCTTTGTTCCCAGCAGTCCCCATGGACTGGTCCTTAGGCATCTGGGCAGCGGAAGGTTGCCTTGATTCTGATGGGATTTCATACGCATAGCCTTTCCCGTTAGTGCTTTAATGTTTTTATTTTCCCCCTATTTTCTCTTGTGTTTTTATATTATCAAGCACACAGCTTCCTAAACTGTGGGTCACAAGTCTATACTGGATTATATAACCAAACATAGGCATTGTGACACATTTGGTAACTGTAAAAGTTTCCTGAATGTGCAACAACCAAAAACTAATTTAAGTGCTCCGTGAAGCCTGTGTGTTTGGCAGCGCTTACCTGTGTTGTATCATGTGACTTCAACGTAGCCCTGGTCTGCAGCCCCAGCTCTGTTTGGTTTTGTGAGACAAGGTCTCACTGTGTAGTTCTGGCTGGTCTGGACCATGTTATGTAGACTAAGCTGGACTTGAACTTACAGAGATCTTCCTGCCTCTGACCCCTATTGTTAGGATTGGTTACAGGGATAAGAAAACACACTACTTGTAGCTCTGGTTCTGAACATGTAACAGACACACTTTGTATTACACATGCCGTCATGCCACACAGTACCAACAGACACTGATACCCATGTTATGAATTATAGTGTTTTTACTGCACATGCAAAGTTTTCTGCTCTTACAGAACTAACAGTTTCAGTACAGAACACAAGGGCATAATATTTTCCTACCATTATTCCTCCACATATAGGAATCAAATGTGTATATCTTTGTATTATGTTCGAATGTTTGGTTTTAAAAATTGCTGTTCGATGAGGCTGGAGAGATGGCTCAAGTGTTTAAGAGCACTTTCTGCCCATGCAGAGGACTCGAGTTGCCGAGGACCAGAGTTTAGTTCCCAGCACCTACGCTGGGTGGCTCACAAGCATCTGTAACTCCAGTTTCAGGGGTTCCGATACCAGGTTCTGACCTCTGCTAACAACCTCTCACACACAACACCCATACATATGTAGAAGTAAAATAAAGTAAATGTTTAAAATGTAAAAAGAAAGACAGACACTATACAGTGGTAAAGGAGAGTCAGAAAAAGACTTTAGTTGCTGTGTTAGCTACCTGACCTGTTGCTACGATAAAATACCCAAACAAAAGCAGCTGGAGAAAAAGGGTTTACTCTGACTTAAAGTTCAAGGAAGAGATGGTTGCAGGAGTATGAGGTTGGTCACACTGCATCCGCAGGACGACACGGAGAGAAATGTCGGAGCTCAGTTTACCGTGTCCCTTTTTATGTAATCCAGGACCACAGCCCTGGAGAATGGTGCCACCCACATTTAGGGTGAGTCTTCCCACCTCAGTTAACTTTATCTAGATAGTCTAGATCTAACAGATCAGCCCAGAGATATATGCCTAAGGTGATCCTAGATCCTGTCAGGTTGACAATATAAACCATCAGAGCTGAAGATTTGAGTTTCATAAAGTCATGCAATAGGGCTGGAAGATGGTGCAGTGGTTAAGAGCACTTGTTCTTGCAGAGATGTGGGTTTAATTCCCATTACCCACATAGGGGTTCACAGCTGTCTGTAACTCTAGTCCCAAGGGATCTGAAGACTTCTGATCTTCAAAGGCATCAGTCACACATATGATGTACATACATGCATACATACAGGCAAAATACTCATTTATACATATTAAATAGTAAGCCTAAATTTAAAAGATCATGCAATACACTTTAGGTTGAGATTAGGGCAGAATTTCCAACAATTTCTGAACTAGCACTGAACATACTTCTGCTATTTTGTATATGTAAAATCTGTGTATACAAAGTATTTTGATCACATTTACCCTCCATTACCTCCTCTTCCCTCTCAGCTCCCATTGGCCTCTTCTTTCCTAGAGCCCTTCTTCCACTTTCATGCCTTGTGCTTGTGGATCTCCTTGTACCAACAATATTTAACATACAAGGAACTTGTGGAGAATTGAACTTCTCTGTGTCAGTCTTAAAACAGCAAATATTGGGTCTGGGGAGATAGCTCACTTGGCAAAATGCTTGCCATACAGGCATGGGGAGTTAACTGTGATCTTCAGCAACCACACAGAAAACATTGGCAGCAGCAGGATGTGCTCTAATCCCAGCACTGGAGAGACGGAGACAGGAGCGTCCCTGGGCTCTACAGCTAGCTGGTAGAGCCAACGAACACCATGGTGCATGCATGTCCCATCTCCACAAATAAATAGATGCCAAGAAATTTGTAATATAATAAGGGGAGGGGGGCTGGAGAAATGGCTCAGCGGTCAAGAGCACTCACAGGCTGCTTTTCTTGAAGACCTGTTTGATTCCAGCCCCTACACGATGGTACAACACTGGCTATAACTCCAGTCCCAGGGGATTCAGTGCCCCCTTTTGGCCTCCATAGGCTCAGGCACAAACGTAGTGTGCAAACATACATGCAGGCAAAACACATCAAATACAGTAAAAGGAAAACCATTTTAAAAAGGTGGAAGCAATTGAGGAAGACATGTGGCATTGACCTCTGACTTATACAGGGACACACACACACATGTCCGTGTACACAGATGCTAATATAGACACACAAGAATAGCAAATGTTTATTGTGTGTTTGCCATAAACCAAGCATGATCCCAACTTTCTGTGTGTGTGTGTGTGTGTGTGTGTGTGTGTGTGTGTGTGTGTGTGTGTGAATTTGACACAAGCCAAGCCATCTGAGAAGAATCTCAGCTGAGGATTTGCCTCCATCACATTGGCCTGTGGGCAAGACTGTATGGGTGTTTTCTTGATTTCTAGGAGAACACCCAGCCCACTGTGGGCAGTACCATCTCTGGGCAGATGGTTCTGAGTTCTCTAAGAAACAAACTAAACAAGCCATGAGGAGCAAGTCAGTAACCAGTGTTTCTCCATGACTTCTGCTTCAGCTCCTACCTTGAGTCTTGTCCTTAATTCCCTTTGTAATGGACTATGAACTCAAAACTGAAACAAACCCTTTCATTCCCAAATTACTTTTGGTCAGTGTTTATCACAGCAATAGAAATCTAACCAGGACACAACTATGGGCTCAGATTTTAACCCTTACAGCAGCAAAAGTCTGCAGCCTCTTGGTCCAAGGGGGCCGCCTGCTGGTGGCCTTCAGAATTCCATCCTGGAAAACAAGGTGAGTCACTGCAACAGTTTTCTTTCTTTCTTTCCTTTTTCTTTAACTTTGTTTTTTATTTGATCCGTCTTTTACATCATGAATCCCGATCCCACATATCTCCCATCCACTCGCATTCACCCGCTGCCTCTGCAACACCCCCCAAATAAAACAAAATAAGATTTAAGATAAAAAGGGGGGGGAGAAAAAAAGGGAAGAACAGGAAAATCTTGTCATGGAGGCTGCAGTGTGACTCAGTGAGATGCGAAGTAACCCCCTTTATCCGTGCATCTTTACAAGCAGGCGTTCACCGCAAAGAGCCACTGGTCTGGTTGGAGGCCACTGGTCTCTGCTGCACTATCGACACTGGGCCCTTACTGGGACTCTTATTGGACGTCCTGTTGCTGCCCTGTGTTGTGGAGAGCCTGTCGCCCTGGGTCAAGAGGACTACCCGCCTCCTGCCCTGTGCTTCAGCAGATCACAGATGGGGTGGATGTCGGGGTGGACCAACACTTAACCTTGGTTCTGGGCTTGGATATTTGCAGGGTTCGCGCCAGCTCTCCCCTGTCTTCACTGTAGGGTGAGTTCTCCAGCGTTGTTTGGCTAGTTCACCCCTTGTAAGGATAAACAAAGGGGTGGGGCCACTTCTCACACACGTGCACCTCAGCTCTACTGTGTTGCTCAGTTGAGGACTACACCACTTTTCAATGAACAATCCCACAAACAAATTCATTCCATTAGATTGTGTATTTAATAGTGGAATTACAGATGTGCATCTGTGGTTGGCAAGTGCTCACGGGAACTTCATGGGGTGGTTGGTTATTCTACCCCAGAACTTTCCAGCCCATTTATTAACCTATGTCTGGCATACAAAGTCCCAGACTGAAAATATCTAGGGTGGATTTTTACAATTTGTACACAAATTCAAGTCTTAATGCACTTTTTGCCTTCATCATAACGTCACCAAGAAAGACAGAGTGAGTGGGGATGGACTTCTGACATCAAATTCCATGGTTAAAAGTTTTCACAAGACTCTTTTTTGTTTTTTCGAAACAGGGTTTCTCTGTGTTACAGCTCTGGCTGTCCTGGAACTCCCTTTGTAGACCAGGCTGGCCTCTGTCTCCCAAGTGCTGGGATTAAAGGTGTGCACCAACACTGTCTGGCTCACAAGACTCTTTCTAAAAGTTTCAGCATCTTAGCCAATCTGGTCCTATAACCTCCAAAATGAGATAAACAGGAGGCTCCCTCTGCTGAGGACACAAAGCTGTCCTGGTAGCCTAGGAAGCCATGAAACCTTTGGCCAACAAGCATCAGGAGCAGCAGCCAAGTGTCAGCTCAGCTCATGTTAGAAAACTGCTCTTTCCAGGCTGGCTGTGACGTCTGAGTGGGAACACAGATAGCGCTGTCCTGTCTCTGCCGTGAGTGGTTGTCACCTCCCCAACCCCTGTCTCTGCCATGAAAGGATGTCAGGACCCCCCAGGAATTCCAACATGAACAATGCTGGAGTCCCTTGGTTACTGTGATGTAGGGTTTGCATTGAACACACCACCTCTCACGTGCTTTGAATTGCTGCTAAGAGTACCTGAGTGCACAGTGTAGATCTGTGTGGGGCTGTACTGTCAGGAGAGTGGTGGAAGTCACACTCGTGCATGTGTTAAACCTAACACAAATTGTTATCCTAGTGACACACCTGTAATCCTAGAACTTGGGAGACAGATGCAGGATCATTACCATGAGTTCAAGGCTTTGTTTCAAAGACCCTAGCATTTTATACAACTGTTGTAAAAAATGTTGAGGCTGGAGAGAGGGATCAGTGGTTAAGAGCACTTGCTGCTCTGGCAGAGGGTCCAGGTGGGGTTCCCAGCACGACATGGTGACTTGATCATCTGTAACCCCAGTTCCCATGCCAGTTCCTGTGGGTCTGACCTCTTCTGACCTCACAGTCACTTACCCACAAAAGAAAAATAAATCTTTTTTAAAAATGTCATTTTGGATAAACAGTACTTAAAAAAACTTTTCAAAGGTACAGATAGACTTGCTAAATTGATTAAAATTTTAAAAATAGCAACTATAATAAAAAGAATTTATGATTATGGGCTTGAGATGGCAGCACACACCTTAGGCCCAACATTCTGGACTGAATGAATCTCTTGAGTTTGAGGCTAGTCTGGCCTATCTAGAGAGTTTCAAGCCAGACTCTACAAAGTAAGATCTTCTCTAAAAAATGTGCTTATGTATAAATTTTTCAGAATGAAAGGAATTTTAATGATAAATGTGGTTTGTGTATTTATTTTTTGCAGTGCTGGGGATTCAATGCAGACATCATTGTGCATGCTAGGAAAACACCTGCACCACTGAGCTATTTGCCCAGTCCCTAGAGGTGGTTTCATTCTTTTACATATATTTGCATGCTTGTGAATATAAGTACATAACTTTATTGAATAATAATGTGTGCTAGTCTTTACAGTGGAAAGCAACCCCTGGTGTCTGCTTAGTTCCTCCTGGCAACTCTTGTAACCTTAAACAACATGTATTCTACCTCACTCTTGGTTCTAACAGTTGGAGATGTTACCTTTGACCCCGCTTTGTCAGGTAGAACAATTGCATCTTTCTTGATGGCTTTGCTCTGCTCCCTTCTTGATTCTCCCATCATCACATCATAACTGTCTTGTTATCAGCAACAATAACATGTGCGTTCCTGGTGGGGCTATGATGAAATCTACTGTCCAATTTGTATGTTGACTCTAAAATTAAAACTCAGCATTTACACTATTGTGAATTTAATATTGTTCTCTCTGCCTCTAGAAAGACAGATTAGATATTTCCTTTTTTTCTTCTGCTAAAGACAACTAAAATCATCACACGGAAAATACAAAACAATCATAGGAAATGCTGAATTGTGGTGTGCAGGAGGAGAGATCCAGTAGATATGTTGAGCCCCAGGGCACTGTGGACTGAGTTTCCTGGGTTTTCTTTCTGCCTGTCTATTTCAGAGTTGGAACTAAAGAAGTTAGAAATCCAGAAACACCAATCTGCACAGACAAAAAGAGATGCCTTCTCTTGTCAAAGATCTAGGAAAGTGGACACCTCCAAGGCAGAATTCTTTTCTTTTCTCTGCCCCAACTTTATTTTGAGACAAGATCTCACTTTGTTGCTTGGGTGATCCTGGAACTCACTACATAGAACAGGCTGACCTTGAACTCACAGAGCTCTGTCTGCCTCTTATTTTTGAGTGCTGGGATTAAAGGCGTGTGCCACCATCATGCCCAACACTGCATTGAGCTTTTAGATGAAGACTGCTTCATTTAAGACAAGTTCCACAGTAAAACCAACTCCTGAGTGTCAGCAAAGACTAGACTAGGGCACATCCACCCTATGAGGCCATCAGGAGCTGCCCAGTGTCTGTGTATGTAGAAAGCCTGGACGTCACACCTATCTGCCAGAGATGTTAAAATGTCCAACACAAATTTTGACATAGTTACCATAAAAATGGCTCATCTAGTGAAATAAAAATTCCAGAAAATAAATGTAAAATACAAAGATGAACCAAATGGAACTTTCAGAACTGAAAAATGAAATAATGAAAGGGAAAAGCTCAGTGAATGAGCTCATCTGCAGGATGAAAGAGACAGAGGGAGAGTCACTGAGCCAGAAGAGAGTGGTGGAGATGACAGAGAAGCACTGGCAGAGAAAACGGGCCAGGAGCTGGGAAGAACAGCTTCAGGAAGCATGAGGAGATCTGACCACTGCATCCTTGGTGCTCCAGAGGAGACAGCAAGAGGCTAGAGGAGCCACAAGCAAAGAGAGCTACACTAAGAAGAAGACACAGGATACCATGGAAAGCTCACAAGGGGGATTTCCTATGCTTTGTTTATCACATCTATCTATCTATCTGTCTGTCTATCTATGTTTTTGGGTTGGAGGATTGTGCCATGGTGCACTTATGGAAGTCAGAGGACAACTTGTGGGGGTAAGTTCTTTCCTTTGGCCACAAGAGTCTTAGAGACTGAATTCAAGTCATCAGTCTTGGTAGCAGGCACGCTTACTTTTTGAGATATTTGTATAGCCCCAACAAAAGAATTCTCAAACAGCTTCAGGTAGCCCCCAGGAAGGCAAGGAAGAAATAGATGAGAATATAGCAAACAAAACGAAAAATGAAACGGCAGGTGTGGGAACACTTGTGCTGAAAGTTACATTAAATACTGCCAAGGACAGACATGAACAGAGGAGACTGAGAGAACATGAGCCAGCCACATGTGCTTGAAGGAACTCACTTCAGCTATCTGAAATGGATAGTTTGAGAGGAAAAGTTTGCAAAGCTATGTATGATGTAGCATTGAAGGAAAACATGCATGGTTAATAGCCAGTAAAGTAGGCTTCAGAGCAAAGAAGACAGGGAGGAACTTTGGCTAGTAATGTTATAGAAACTATCAGAGATAGAGAGGAATATTATATAGTAATAGTATAGAAATAGAAACCCCAGTAATCCTAATTGTGTACACTGTTGTGTAACTGTTACACACTGAAACATTTCTTCCTGGAAAGAAGTGGGGACTCATAAGACTAAGAAAGTTCAAAAAGTTTTAAGAACCCTCCCAAAGTGTGGTGGTGTGTTGGTTTGTTTAATATCAACTTGACCCAAGCTGTGGTCGTCTGAGAGGAGGGAACCTCAATTGAGAAAATGCCTCCATTAGATCAGGCTGTAAGCAGGCCTTTAAGGGCATTTTCCTAATTAGTGATTGACAGGGGAGGGATCAGGCCATTGTGGGTAATGGCACAGCTGGGCTGGTGGTCCTGGCTTCTATAAGAAGGCAAGCTAAGAAAGCCATGTTGAGCAAGGCAGTGATTAGCTCCTGACTCCAGGTTCCAGCCCTGTTTGAGTTCCTGTCCTGAATTTCTTTGAACAGTGATGTGGCAGCATAAGCCAAATAAACCCTTTCCTCCCCAAGTTATTTGGCCATGGCATTTCATTACAGCAACAGTAACCCTAACTAAGGACAATTAGAAATTGCCTCCCTCAGAGTAGCCTGTGGGCAAGTCTGTGGGGACATTTTCTTGATTAATGACTGGTGTGGGAGGGCCTAGCACATTGTGGGTGGTGCCTCTCCTGAGCAGGTGGTCCTGGGTTGGAGAAGAAAGGCAGAGCAAGCTAAAAAGAATGAGCCAATAAGCAACACAAGCAACACCCCTCCATGATTTCTATTTCAGTTCCTGCCCCTCAGTTCTTGCCTTGAGTTTCTGTCCTGATTTTCCTTCATGAGGGATTGTAAGATGTAAAATGAAATAAGCCTTTTCCTCTCTAGGTTGCTTTTGGTTGTGGTGTTTATCACAGCAACAAAAAGAAAACTCGACAATGTTAAAACAGAAAACACAACAATTCTATCTATGCAGATTGTTGTGTAGCTGTTCTGCATGGAAACATTCCCTCTTCATAAGAATCAGGAAGCTTGGAGCCCTGCATAAGACTTGCACGGCCAGTTCCAACAAGCAGTTTCTGGGGAGGAGGTGACTCTTCTGGGGGAATTGTCTGCAGGTTGAGCTGTTATAGGAGCGGTGGGCTGCTTGTCATCCCTGCTGCCCCGCTAGCTTACACCCGAAATAATCACACAGAAATTGTATTAATTAAAACACTGCTTGGCCATTAGCTCTAGCCTCCTATTGGCTAAAACTCACATCTTGATTTAACCCATTTCTATTAATCTGTGTTCACCATGAGGTTGTGGCTTACCAGGAAAGATTTAGCATGTCTGACCTGGCATCTCCATGGCAGCTCTCTCTCTCTGCTTTCTTTCTCCCAGAATTCAGTTCTGTCTTCTCTGCCTACCTAAGTTCTTCCCTATCAAAAGGCCAAGGCAGTTTCTTTATTCAACCAATGAAAGCAACACATAGATAGAAGGACCTCCTATAACATTGAGCCAGGAGCTCTGGGGATCTAGCTCCAGCCAAAAGGAAAGGAGATTAGGCCTCTGAGCAGGAAGACCTCTCCCAGCCCCTTGCAGCCAGCTTAGGGTTTTGGAGCCAGAGTGTGCTCCTGGGACTCTGTTGAATGTGTGTTCCGTGGTGCCATGGTACAAATTAACTGGCTAGATGTGGCACATGGATGGGAGGTGAGACCTGTGTCTTAGAGAATAGTCTGGCTGGACCTGAAACCTTCAGCAGACAGGGAGAGCCTGAGCAAGAAGGACTCCGCAGAGAGAGCAAGAACATGCAGATGGACAGACTGCCAAAGCCCTGAGGAGCTGGGGACTGCAGATGAGGGATGCAGAGTGTGTCCTGGGTAGAGCATGCAGGTGGACAGACTGCCAAAGCCCTGAGGAGCTGGGGACTGCAGATGAGGGATGCAGAGTGTGTCCTGGGTAGAGCATGGAAAGGCAGCCGCCCTCCCCTCAAATCGTTGCTTTCTTCCCTCTGAGACAGTGACACAGATGATGGCAAAGGCAGCAGTTAATCACGGAACTTTCCCATGTCCCCAGCAATGGAGTGCATTCTCATGTGCTCCTGACAACACCTATGTGAGCAGGCACTTGTGTGCCCTGTGCTGTACCCATGCAGTGGAGTGGAACTATCAGCACAGGTCGAGGGACCAGGGCAGGTTCCATCTCTCTCAGCCCTGTGCCCAGAGTGTGTGCTCAGTGGTTCTGGTGAGAACAGAGGGTTGAGAGGGTCTAGTTCTGCTATTATTGATGGCTGGGGTCAGGTGTTTTCAGATTCTTTGTCTCTCATCCAAGGAAGTTAAATAAAAACTTACACAGATTTGCAAAAGTAGCCAAGAAACCTTTCCAAAGCAAAGCGATAGAAAAGGCAGATTATACTGCAAGAGAGCAATGGGCCCTGATAGTGAAGATACTCAAGGACCCTGGGTACTGTTTGAGGCTTCCTTCCTCCTCCTGGAAGAGGAGAGCTTTTAGTTACTAAGAGTGTGGTGAGGGTGGTTCTGTTTTGATTGATAGATTAGGTAACAGTCATATTTCTACTGCAGTCCTTCATATAATGCATCTGATACTAATCATATGCACACTCAGTAATGCATAGGAATAAGGTCATAAAAAAGCTTCTTAAAAGTTCGCTTAAGGACACATGTACCTAAAACCAGCTCAGACTAGATAGGCTTGTATATACCGAGTATACATTTGAATAGAAAGTGTCCAAGTTTGATAGTTATTAGGAGAGCAGAAATTTATCTCATTGTCCAGGGTGTGGTGTGTATGTAGCCCATGCAGATGGGAGTCTGAAGTTGCTAACAGATTCCTAGGTGCATAGGTGGGAGAGGGTGCGTGCGCACAGCACATCTAGGTAAAAGAGCTGGGCTTCCGGGTGGATTATTAGAAGAGGGGTGTGCATAGCCCAATCCAAGTGGAGTCCCAGTTGCTAAGCCGTGTTTCATCCTTTCCTGCCTCACAGCCATTGTCAAAAACTAGAGCAAAGCCTGATGATGGTGAATGAGGCTTCAGCACAATGCTGTGTGCAGCCGGAGCTCAAGCGTTTCTGACTGTGTAGAGTGATGTCAACCGGGCTGCATCTGGAGAGCACTGCCATCAGTGAAGCCTACAGAGATACCTGGGAGAGGGCTGCAGAGTGCTCTGTCAAGAGTGTAGGGTCGATGGACAGTGGCAGCATACTCAGGAGGCAGAGGCAGGTGGATCTCTGAGTTCAAGGCCAGCCTAGTCTACAGAACAAGTTCCGGAACTACACAGAGAAACCCTGTCTCCAAAAGCAAACCAATGAGCAAACAAACAAACAAACAAAAAATGAGTGTAGGGTCTCATGTGTATCAGCTGGGTGGCCAGGCTTCTTGGCCACCCACAATGGCCACTTGGGGCCCATTCTAGACTGCTGAGTGTACAGTATCTGCTTTGTTGCAGAGGTAGAGGATTGTACGCAGCGGCTTCCCATGGTTGGTTTCTTTCTGGGCCAGTGATGTGAAGGGCCAGCTACTGTGAGTTATTTGGAAATAAAGAAGCAGAATCAGGGCCTGGTGGTACAGCTCTGTCGGTAGGGTGCTTTTCCAGCTTGCATGAAGCCCAGGGTTCACTACTAGCACAAACTGGGCATGGTGATGAATACCCATAATCCCAGCACTTGGGAGATAGATGTAAGAAGGCCAGGAGTTCAGTGTCATTGTTGGCTACACAGAGAAATTTGTGGTCAGCCTGGGCTACATGAGGCTGTCTCAAAACAACCAAAACTCAATTTTGGAGGTAGTTGGGGGGAAAGAGAACCTCACAGTGCAACTTTTGAAATAAGCAATCTATCCCTCAAACCTCTCCCCACCCAAAAATGGGGGCGGGGGAAAGGACGCAGAATCCACAGACAGGCTCTGCGCACTGGCGGCACGACTGTCTGAGTCTGTGACCTGAGTACGATACAGCTGGGACATGGAGAACTCCATTAGGTCTGGTGACATATACATACACAAATGTTTTATCATTTTATTTTATTTTTTTAAAGAAGTGCTTAGGAAGTTTTAGTGTGCAGTACTTTGGGGTGGGTAGGCCAGGTGTCCACCGGGAGAGCCTCTCATTCCTGAGTGCTGGACATATGAGTATATTATGCATTTTTCTTTTCCCACATAACAATATCCACTGCTCCCTGGTCTTTGGCTCTACAGACCTATAATGTTTGAAGCTGCAAAGAATCTACCACACAGTTTTGTTTTTTTCCAAGACAACGTTTCACCTAGCCCAGGCTGGTCTTAAACATGATTGTAACCAAACTGGCCTTGAACTCCTGATCTTTTGGTTACCACCTCCCAAGTGCTGGGATTGCAGGAAGACACGACATGCACACTTAGACCAATGGAGGCCAGAAGAGAAGAGGGCATTGCATGTCCTAGAACTGGTGTTATAACCTGTAGTGAGCTACTATGTAGGTGCTTAGAATTAAACCTGGGTCTTCTGCTTGGGCAATCAGTACTCTATACTGCTGAGTTGTCTTTCCACCCCAACATCAGGAATGTTTTTAAACTAGCTCTTCTGGATTAGAACTGAAGTCATTATGGTGAGCTGGGATGCTGGGATACCTATCTCTCCGCTGGCTAGCTGTCTTCCTTGGAGTGAGAACACTGGACTTCTCCCAGAGGCCATTGTTTCTGATGGTTAATGTCCCCAAGCCCTGTGACATAAACCTGTCATGAGGAGTTGTCAGTTGGTTTACTGCAAGGCCTCTTTGAGCCATAGGTTAATATATTAATGAAGATGGTGGCTGCTACCCTCCATTAAATAATGACCATGAGTGACTGGAAAGAAAACATTCCTGTGTCCCTCGGCAGCATGTGAGATTGATGGGAATGGATTGCCCTGCCAGCAGAGCGCAGAAATATGACAACCTTTTATTCCTCTGCAGCCTGGGTGAGGATGTCTTCATTTCTATGTTATTATTTTACAAAACCTTTTACGATGATTCGGAGCTAACACCACATTAAATCATATATTTAATTATATCGAAACAGGACCCTGAGATTCTGCCACTAATCCAGCTTAATCTTGACATCTCCCCCTCTAATATTTTACTTCTGTTCAGGTCATATTAGTCAACTGGGCATAGGCAGCAGTATTTATTTATCTTACTAGTTTATTTTGGTAAAGTAGTAAATTATGGTAGAATTATAATAATTCCTCAGTTAATATTCAGCTCACAATCACATGCAGATGATATTTTGAAATATGGTCTAACTCCAATATTGGCATTGACACTGACATTTCTACAACTGCCTTTTCCAGTTTTCCAGGACAGCCTAAGTGGTTTGGAATGTTCTAAATTTTTCCTAATCTGCTCTTTTTTGGGGGGGGAGACAGAGTTTCTTTGTGTAGTTCTGGCTGTTCTAGAACTTGCTGCATAGAGCAGCCTGATCTCGAACTCAGGGATTCGCCTGCCTCTGCCTCCCAAGTGCTGGAATTAAAGGCGTTTAGAGTTCCACTTGTGATATTACTTCCTTCATGTACGGATACAAACAGTGGGTGTGACAATAGGCTTTCAAGCTAGAGGAGCAGGTGGGTGGGGCCTGGAATGGTCCCGGAGGGCAGCAGGCACAGTGATAACCAGATGTGTTGTCCTGTGCTCAGAATTACCCAAGGGAGACGAGTGAGGGGTCCCCTCTACTCCTGCTTCCCCCAGTCTACCTTTCTGGTTGAGTTCTCCTGAAGCCCAATGCTACCTCCAGGGCTGCCTGCTTCTCTACTGGTAGAGCCAACACACAGGCTCTGTATGGATCCTCCACACACTCCTCGCAAAGCCAGGTTCATTAGTGGCTCAGCTTTTTCAGTGTCTGGTCCTGTACTTCACTTCATCAATTCAGAAATCCACTGCAGTGGAAGACCCAAAGCTGGTCTCAGGGCTTTCATGTCCATGCCCATGAAGACATCATGGGGTGGGTTTACAGCCTGAAATGACTGTCAAACCAGTGCAGCTGGGTCCCTGCTACAACTAGCTTCTAGCTCCAGTGTGCCGGTCCTAATAGAAAATGTAAATGCCCCGAAGACGCTGGACACAAGACTACAACACCAAAGGCCTAAAGGGAAGGAATTCTGTGAAATGGAGTTGGCTAACTCAGTGTGCTGGGTGACACCATGCCAGAGGATGCAGGCTCAGAATGTGCAGGTCCTGGTGGGGGCCATGGAGTCCAAATCTAGCAGCAGCAGCTTCAACCCAGGACTTCAGTCTCTCACTTCCCTGATGCTTAAGGAACTCCCTTTAGCCGTTCTTTAATGGTAGTTCTGAGACACATTCTTCCATTTTTCTTCTTATCTTTAATCATTAATTAATTAACTTTTGAGACAAGGCCTTACTATGTGCCTCAGGCTGGCTCAGAATCTGTCATCTTGACTCCTGAGAGTTGGGCTACATGTGTGCACCAAGTTTACTTCACGGTTTTTTCAGGGTAGGGAGGTTGTTTTGATTTTTTTTTTTTTTTGTGAGAGGCTTATCCTCTAGTCCTGGCTAGCCTAAAACTTGAAACAGTCCTCCTGCCTCAGTCTTCTGAGGATGGTATGCATGGGCCATCACACGCACTTTAGTGTGTGTATGTATGAGTGTGTGTGTGTATAATTGTTTGCTTATTATTTGAGAATTTCATACATGCATAAAGTGTATTTTGATCATACTTACCTCCCATTCCCTCCTTTGACTCCTCCCCAAAGCCCTCAATAGCCTCTTTGTAACTTCGTGTCCTTTTTCTATTTTTATTTTCCCATAACCCACTGAGTCCAATTAGTGCTGCCCATATAAGTTTGGGAGTGAGGCCATTCTCTACAGTGTGGTTGACCAACAAGAGACCACACCACAGAGGTAACTAAGTCTCCCTCCCCTAGAAGTCACCAACTACACATAGCTCCTCAGCTAGGGGTGGTTCCTCCTCACCCTGTGCTGGAATGTTGACTGGCTTGACCTTAGTGCAGGCACTACAGTTGCTGTGAGTCTTGAGAGTCCCTGACATGTCCCTGAGACACTGTTTTACCTAGATCCTCTCTATCCTCTGCATCCTCTTTTGAGATGGTCCCTAAGCCTTGGGGAAGAGGCATCCTCCACTGAGTGATGTCATATGGAAACAGGCTTCAATCTCAGTATGTCCTGTTCACGGGAGAATGTGCTGTACCTGTTCTGACCTTGAGAGGCTCTGTTGGGAAGAGGTCCCTTATTCATTCCTGGCTGCCCAGACTCAAAATAACCACACAGAAACTGTATTAATTAAATCACTGCTTGGCCTGATAGCTCTAGCTTCTTATTTGCTAGCTCTTACATCTTAAATTAACCAATTTCCATTAGTTTATATTTTACCATGAGACTCATGGTCTACCGGCATGGTTCAGGCACATCTGTCTCTGCCGGCAGCTACATGGCTTCTTTGACTCTGCCTTCTTTCTCCCAACATTCAGTGTAGTTTTCCCTGCCAAGCTCTGTTATGCCCTGTCATAGGCCTAAGCAGCTTCTTTATTCATTAACCAATAAAGCAACACACATACAGAAGGGAATCCCATATCAAGGTCCTCTGCCTTTGTTTCCTGAGTTGCACTGCATTGTGTCTCCATGTGGATTTCTAGGGTTTGTTCTGTTGGGATGTGTTTTGTGTCTTGAATCTGGCAGTTTATCTTTTTTTTTTTAAACCAAATTAGTAAGTCTCCTGACGTTATTGCTTGAATATATGCATGTTGTTCTTGCCTGGGACTCTGATGATCCTAATACTGGGTCTTTTGTCATTGTCTCACTGGTTCTGAAGATCTGGCTGTCCCCAGTGTCTTGAGCCTCTTGGTTAGGCATGGATTCTAGTCCCCAAACTTCTCTTCTGCCATCAACACTGAGCCTGTCCAGGAAGTTTCCTGTGTTGATTATTGTATTTTCAATTTTTATGTTGTTCATTTCTTCTTCTTTCTTTCTTCTTCTTCTTCTTCTTCTTCTTCTTCTTCTTCTTCTTCTTCTTCTTCTTCTTCCTCTTCTTCTTCTTTCTTCTTCTTCTTCTTCTTCTTCTTCTTCTTCTTCTTCTTCTTCTTCTTCTTCTTCTTCTTCTTCTTCTTCTTCTTCTTCTTCTTCTTCTTCCTCTTCCTCCTCTACCTCTTTTTCTTCAAATGATAATCTCATTTTCTTTACTAGAGTTTCTAGTTTTTTTTTTCTTCTTCTTTTTTTAATGTCTTACAGGCCTGTCTACAATCTACAACCCAATCTTATGGAGGCATTTTCCCAATTGAGATCCCCTCTTCTATATACATAACATACATACATACATACATACATACATATATTATGTATACAATATTCTGTCTGCATGTATGCCTGCAGGCCAGAAGAGGGCACCAGACCTCATTACAGATGGTTGTGAGCCATCATGTGGTTGCTGGGAATTGAACTCAGGACCTTTGGAAGAGCAGGCGATGCTCTTAACCACTGAGCCATCTCTCCAGCCTGAGTTTCTAGTTTTTCACTTGTTTCTAGGGAACTTAGAATTATTCACAAAAACTTTTCATTGGTTTATTCATTTATTTTTTTAGTTCTTGGGATAAAACCTAAGGCCTGAGATTCACTAAGCACATACTTTACCACTGAACTGCACCTCCAGTCTCTAAAGCATTTTTATTCATGGCCAGTTCAGTTTTTTGCCCAGTAAACCTGACCCCTGATGGGTCTTGACATTGACACTGTCTGATCCATATTCCCTCTTCAGCCTGTGAGTCTCTTGGCTCTTGACATGACAGGTCATGTTTTTATTGCATCCTGATCATTTTGGCTACAATATTAGAAAGCTGGGAGACTGGGAGGAGTTTGGTGTCTGTGGGCCATTGTCTGTCTCTGAACATAGAATGTAGAAACATAGAAATGAGTGAACTGGGCCTGGAGCCCAGACTCAGCTATGACTGCACACCTCCTGGGACCTCCTGCCATGTCAGGGATGAAGCAGGGAGCTTCTTGTCTGGATCTGGTAGCTCTGAATTGCTTCCTGGTTCAAGCCCTCCACAAAGACACAGGTTGCTCATGCAGTATGTGCTAAATCTTATTATCACTTTCTATCTCTTGCTTCTTGAGAAGAGGAAGGTGAAGGTTGAGGAAGCAATCGAGCTTTTAAAGCCGTGGGTCTCCTTTGGTCTGCCACGAGTGGCCCTGAACCTTTCCCTGCACTAGTCTGTGAGCCTGATACTATTTATTTTTGTTAATGAGCCAGAAGCCGAAGATTGGAAGTTTTACAACATTAGACATTTAATTATCGTCCAGGACCAAGGCTGTTCACCGCACCAGTCTGCTTTTTAGTATTAGCAAATGCCTAGGAGGAGTTATCAGCACTTGAATTCCATTAGAATTCAACGTTCATTCTTTCAGAACAAAGCTTGTCCCATCTAATACTGAAAATTAACCCAACTTATTCCCATGAGATTTATAATGCTTTTGGAGCAAATCTCTAAGAAGAGGAATGGCAGGGTTTTTTTTTTGTTTTCTAATTTTTATTATTTTATGTCCCAACTGTAGAAACAGATATAGCGGCTGTAAAAGACATCACCCCTCACTTAATGTTACTTATTTATTTGCCTGCTTTTCACAACTAAAATCTCTAAATTCTATAATACTACCCACCAGGACTCCTATGATGATAAGTGCACAGACATTGTTAGAACAAGGTGCATGTTGAAGAGGAGTGGCATCAGGGAGTGCAATGCTAATACCTTTACCAAGGTTGGCTGTGGACTCTCCTCCAAGGGTCCTCAACAACCCAGATATGTTTTCTCTCTCTCTTTCTCTCTCTCTCTCTTTCTCTCTCTCATCTGAAGGCTGACAGTGGGACAGGTTTGAGATCTCAATCTTTAACTCCTTTTCTGTTTGTTTTGTTTGCAAGACAGGGTTTTCCTGTGTAGCCCTGGCTGTTCTCGAACTCACTCTGTGGAGCAAGCTGGCCTTGAACTCAGAGATCTTCCTACCTTTGCCAGTGCTGGGATTAAAGGCATGTGCCACTATACCCAGTCCTCAATCTTTAACTCTTAAAACTAGCAAAGAGGCACCGGGGATGTAGCTCAGATGGTAGAGTGCTTACTTAGCATGTACAAGCTCTGGGCTTAAGGCATGAGATACCTTCCCTCAAGCTATTGGTCAGGGGTGGGTACCAAAAGACCCGAAATAATACAGCCTATTGCCGTTGCTCCTGGTGGGCCACCAGAACTCATTGGTAGGACTCTCCTGAAAGGGACACCACACACCTTGATCACAGGCTATGGAGAAATCAAGTTGGTACTGAACAAAAAGAGTCTATCCTTCTGGATAGTGTCCATAATGCCAGAGGATGTTATGCGGGCTTCAGAGAGGAAAAGTCAACAACACTCTTACCTACCTGTGTACCCTCTATGCTACAATAACAGCCAGACAAAACATGCTCATAGATGTGAACACACAGAGATAAGCAATTACTTTCTGATTGGATGTAAGGCACTCCAAAGGAGGAAAAGCATGCCTGATACTGTAGATCTGGCTAAGAACCTGTGGCAGGGGACCCGACAGGCCCTAGTGGTGAACCTATTACTATTATTCTGCTAAATAGACATAGTATCAAACTTCCTCTAAATCCATATCTCTCTACCCACAGATCATTGCAGTTCTCAGACCTGATCAGGGAAGTAGCTTTGTGTAGTTGGCGGTGGCTGATGCAGAAACTCACAACAGGTCAAACTGCAGAGAATAAGAGTCTGTAGAGTGCTCAGCCAGACATGGGACATCCATATCAATACCTTCTTCCCAGGGCCCCAGGACCAGCTTAGAAGAGAGAGCAGAGAGGCTGTAAGAGCCAAAAGTTAGGAGGACCTGAGCTAAACAGCATCTTACAGGCGGCAGGCCAGGTGTGACAGGACTGTTGCCCAGGTTAGCTCACAGCAGGTGCGGTTTCCTACACAAGATCTACAGAAGACTGAGTCAGGCAACATTCCACCCTGGGGTAGGGAGCAGCTCATGACCTTCCATCCCTAGCTTAGGAGCTAGGAGCAGCTGGCTTCTGGAGGAGGGAGAGTCAGTTTTCCTTAAGGGTGTGGCCCCAGCTAGGTTGCTCAGGCTTCAACCCCTTAGCTATGAATAAATACATGGACAGCACAAATTGGATTTGGTGGGTTTAAAAAAAAAGAGTACACAATGTTGGGAGACATGAAGATCTGGGGGAATTAGGGTTAATAAGATCAAAATACATTGTATGCATGCATTAAGTTCTCAAAGATTGGATTGAAATAGTTATATATATATTAATTTTTTAAGATTTATTTATTTCATTTTTATTTTTATGAGTGTTTTGCTTGAATGTATGTCTGTGCACCTTGTGCATGCCTGGTGCCCACCAAGATCAGAAGTGGGCACTGGCTCCTCTGGAGCTGGAGTTCTGGATGGTTGTGAACTGCTATGTGGGTGCTGGGAATTGAACTCAGATTCTCTTAACTGCTGAGCCATCTCTGCAGCCCAAAATAATTATTTGTTTTAAAGGCCCTGGGATTGGTCCTCGACAATGCATAAGCAAGGTGAGGCAGTACATGTCTGCAATCCCAGCACTTAGGAGGGAAAGGCAAAAAGATTAGGAATTCAAGGCTATGTAGAGAGTTCTTAGCCAGCCTGGGATACCCCTGTCTCAAGCAAATGAAAAAAAAAAAAATCAAACTCCAAGTTACTGATAAAGTCACAGTACAGAAAATGAAGCTATCTCCTGAACTAATACCGTGTAATTAGTATGTATCATTTAGCCCAGATCCCATCTCTCATTCTCCTCAGTACCTTTCACACAAAATTGTTACTTGCTTATAATGTCGCTGCACTCTTAGGTGACTTGATAAAAAAACCAACTGTAAGGTAACAAGGTAACAGAACAACCACAACTATGCTGGGACACAGCCCAGCACCTCTAGCTGACTTCAGTACACACTGTTTCCTAGCTTCCTAAAGATGGAGCCGGGTTTCAGCAGGGGCACAGGTATAGGCTTAGGCCACATCTGAGGTTACAGTGGATGCCAGAACACAGTTTTTACACGGAGAAACCAAACAAGGAACCCCTTTGCCTGGGTGACAGAGCCATACGCTTTGAAGATGTGAGGAATAAACACTGCAGGTCGACCACAATCATGATTACAGCTGGGGTTTTCAGATGAGCCGTTTTCAGTGCTCAATAAACATCTATCCGGGCTGTCAGCTCAGTGAACACATCTACTCTCTCTTCAGAATACCAAAGTGTGTTTTAGGAGCATTCGAAATTCATAAATTGTCAGATGAATGCTTTCTCACATGCTGGCCCGATCGATATAATTCATGCAGGGATTAATTCTCATGCTCAGAGCCCTCCTCTGCCCTGCGCATTATAGGAACGTCAAGCTGGATTTATCTGAGAGGATCTCGGAAGGGGGGTTATTGATGGCAAGTGAATCTCCAGACAGAGGAAATAGAAAGTACTTCTGAAAAAAAAAGGAAGAAAGAAAACCCCTTTTATTTGAAAGGACTATAAATCTGCAAATAATATTGAATTCACAAGCAAACCTTTAATGTAATGAGTTGATAGCAGCTACGTTACTGAAGAGACAAACACATACTTATCTTAAAATCTACTATGGCTGGAACTGTATTGTAGCTCCAAATTGGAATTTGTTTTACAATAGGAAAAACATACAATATCATTTTTTGCTTTTTTGAGTTTTAGCTTTTATCCTCATGTATAGAAAGACACATACAGATTGTTTATAAACTAATATCCCAAACTACCCAGGAAATCCTCACATTTTCGAATCATAGAGAAAGCAGACTTTGGAGACAAGAAAAAGGAATATTTGAATTTCATTTTTGAAATGTTGACTTGGCTAGTTGTTATGGTGCATACCTTTAATTTTATCACTCCCTTGGGGAGGGGAAGAGGCAGGTGGATCTCTGTGAGTTCAAGGCCATCCTAGTCTAAGTGTTGCATTCCAGGCTAGCCAAGGCTACATAGTGAGCCCCGTCTTTAAAAAAAAAAAAAAAAAAAAAAAAACCAAAACGGGTTCAGCAATCATCCCTCTTAACTTCACAGACATCATTTCTGAGTTAGGTCAGACATTATGTCCCCTAACCTGCAACTTCCATGGGCTGAAGAAGCTATCAGGGGCTGGGCTGTGTGCATAGGTATGATTCAGCTGTGGATTACAGTGTTTAGTGTGGCCTGCATGAAGGGATATTTGTATCTGTGTCCTTCTCTGTGTTAACACATCTATCAATTCATAGTTATAGCTACATTCAAAACAGTAACTATATATCTCTGTATAGATAGTATCTATATCCATAATTATAATTATGTCTTTGTTTGCTTATATCTACACCCATAGCCATATTTAGGACTGTCCCAATAAGAATGTCAATATCATTAACTCTCTCTCTTCTCTCTCATACAGTTTATGTTCATGAGTGTTTGCCTGTGTGTATGTATGTGCACCAAATGCATGCAGTACCTGAGGAGGCCAGAAGAGGTGAACAGGTCTCCTGGAAATGGAATTATAGATGATTGTAACAGGTGGATGCTGGAACTGGACCCTGGGTCCTCCGCAATAGCAGCAAGTGCTATAAACCACTGAGACATCCCCAGTTCATCGCACACACAGTTCGGTATTCAGGGTTGTTCTGGTGTTAGACTGGCCTGTCTGCCTGTCTCCATGCTAGAACTGTGAGGGTAGATGTGAGAGTTATGGGCTCAGCCTGGGATGTGCAGTTTGCCAGCTGTGCATCCCTGGGCATCGTATTTAACTCAGTTGCTTTTCAGTTTGCTTGTTGGGTTATTGTGAACCTAAATATGCGCATTGTGGAAATCTGCAAGAAAACACATCAAAGTAAAATATGGCGATTGACTAAAATTTCTGGACCTAGTTTGGGAAGTAAAATAAGAGGGTAGGTTTTTGTTTTAAAGCTCCTTCTGCAGAAAACCACTGTGGTTTATTCCCCATACAGAATACTTATTCCCCTGGGTTAAGGTCAGCCTATTAACCTATAGACGACCTCCTGTCCCCAGGTTGGTCCCAACTAAGGCAGGTCAGGAAGGATTAAATGTAAAGATAAGTGAGACAAGCAACATTAGCTTTGGTTCAGATTATTCCAATACTCTTGATTCACGATGGACATTAGCCTGCAAGCTTGGAACCCTTTCAGGAAAAGACAGAGCACAGGGTCTTGGAGGATATCCAGTGCTGCATGTGGTGCTAGCGCCCCCTAGTGGCACTCATGGCCTATAGTGTGTTGTCACTGCCCTTCAGCGACACCAAGGGCTGCAGAAGGCTGCTCCCTTTCTAGATCTATTAAGGAATGGAGCAGTGGCAAGAAACTTTAGCTAGAAGGCCTTCTTGTTCAGGGAGGGAGACCCCACCTTTTGTTACCGCTTCCTAACGCTGTGTGTGTGGCCTCACAGGGTCACCCCAGACACAGGTTACCAAAAGCAATTTTCAAAAGTGGTGCTTTACAAAGCACTTGTTTAACTAGCTTTTACATTGATTTTTTTCTTTTATCTTTTAAGATAGGGTTTTATGTAGTCCAGGTTGGCCTTGAAGTTGAACTTGAAAGGTATCCAAGGCTAATCTTGAATTCCTATCCTCCTGTTGCTACATTCAGAGTTTCTGGGTTTGCAGGTGTCCTTCCTCACACTATGCTGAATTTTTAAGTGTAGAACTAAAGTATTTTGCTTCATTCAAAGACTTGTTACAGCAATGTACAAATGAACCACTTATTGCTGAGTCCATTAGAGGTTTTAAATCTTGCATATACTGTCAGCAAGTGTTTCCTAGGGGCCCCCGTGAGAGCTCTGTTAGGCACTGCAAAGAAATTACAAGCTGTGGTCCTTGCCTTGCAAGATTTGAAACTGTCTGTGCAAAACAGAGCTCCTGCCTCAAAGGAAAGGAGAGAGAGAGACTTTATTCTTGAGCCAAATCTTAGTGGCCATGGCCTGGGAACACAGTCAGGATGCCCTGAAAGACATGTTCCATTGAGGAAGTGGATACATAAGATTTTATTAGTTATAGAAAAAGGAAGTCACAATCAAGGCATTTACCAAATAAATTGGTGGAGAGCATAGGTAGGTGGGTCACAGCGGAGCAGGAGGATTCGGCCCTAGGTTTCAGAGTCTATCTGATGGCAATCCTAGTATTTGTAGTATCTGGGTTGGGGGAAGATAGTATAATCTGCTAAGAATGCATTTTAAAGGTTTTGCTCACCACAAGAATGTTAGGTCAGACATAGGAGTGGGCAATGAGTGGTTATTAAGGGGGCTAGAAATAACACTAGGTAATTTCTTTCTTTTTTCTTTTTTTTTTTTTTGAGAGAGGGTTTCTCTGTGGCTTTGGAGCCTGTCCTGGAACTAGCTATTGTAGACCAGGCTGGTCTCGAACTCACAGAGATCTGCCTGCCTCTGCCTCCCGAGTGCTGGGATTAAAGGCGTGAGCCACCACCGCCTGGCAGTAATTTCGATCTATAACATTCTGATTCTTGATAGTCATGACTCTCTAATCAGTGGGTCTTCAAGACAGGTTTGGTCTTTTATTCCCTCTCTGGGACTTCAGTTTCTAAAATTATACTAAAAAATGTATTAATCAGGGTTCTCTAGAGGAACAGAACTGATTGAACATACATATATGTGTCATAATATATATTAGAATGGTGTACAGGCTGTGGTCCAGCTAATTCAACAATGGCTGTCTACCAAAGGAGGTTCAAGAATCCAGGGGTTGCTTAGTCCATGAAGCTTGATGTCTCAGCTGGTCTTCAGCCGGGATCCTGCTGAAGTGGACTCTAATGCCAGTGAAGAAATGGACTTGCCAGAGAGAATGAGAGCCAGCAGGCAAAGAGAGCAAGCTTCCTTCTTTCATGTCCTTTATATAGGCTGCCAGCAGAAGGTGTGGCCCAGATTAAAGGTGGATCTTTCCACCTCAGAAGCTCTGTTTTAAAAGCGGGTCTTCCATCTTCAAATGATTTAAGTAAGAAAAATATCCTTCACAGGTGTTCCCAGCCTCTTGGGTTTTAGTTAATTCCAGATGTGGTCAAGTTGTCAACCAAGAGTAGTCACCAGAGAAGACAATCCACATACACGAGTACAGCAATGTCAACAATCGCTTTGGACTGTGTCATGTGACCCATTAAACTCCAAAAGCAACACAAGGTTCTCATTTACTGTTTTGTTTATTTTTGTGTGTTTGTCTTGATGTCTCAAACAGCATCCAAGAAAGCAAACACCTGTAAAATGATCCAGCTCTGTCCAGAGGGAATAGTTTATCTCTGTTTTTCTAGTAGTAAAACCTTACCACGTCCCCACCTACAACTGGGAAGTGTTCTTTATGTCTGCTCTCTGATGGCATTTTTACACCTTTTTGTAGGGTTTGTCCATTTGCAAGTGATGTATTGTGTGAAGCACGTAGGGCTAGTCTGATCCTTTTAAAGGTCTGTGTAATGGGCACAGGCCAGGGAGCGTACGTTGTAGCATACGTACTCCTTGGAGACTTGGTTTTCAGGTGCAGGGATGGCGAGCTGGAGCAGCAGGTGTGTTGGATTGCTCTAGCACGTGGGCACAAAGCTGACATGGAGTTTTCCATCAAGGTTTGTATGCTGCCTCAGGGTTCCTCTCGGGGCCCTTCTCCCAGGTTCCACAGCGGTGCTTGCTTGGTGCTGAGGTTCCCCAACAGCTGGGAACTGGTTCTCCACAGTGAACCAGGACTGTGCGAGGAGAGAAGTTGCTGTGCCGTATGCCCTGACCCTGGGGTAGAGATGACTTTAGCGTGGGGAGAAGCCTGTTCCCAGAAATTTTGTCACATATTTCTGTTTGGTGGTTTAGCTTATAACCTCAGAGCCAAGAACTGACAAAAAGATGTTGGCTCATTTAAAGACAACCTTGTCTTTGGTCAGGAAGGCTCAGACATTGCGACCATGTCATTTTCCAGCTCAATTCCTAGCATGTCATCAGGGCTTGAGGGCAGAGATCAAGGGAGAGAAAAATAACACCAAGTTTGCCTGGAAAGTAAACATTTGGAACAATCAGTAAACCTTGAGCCTGGAGCAGGAAGAGTCTCAGTCGATTTATGCCCTGGCCCACTCCTTCCTCTTCTTCCCTCAGCTTAGCTCTGAGCTGAGGTTCAGGCCTGGACCCCCTGGACAGGCCAGCATCAGACCTGGGACCCCAGGGATTCAATCCATGTTTTCCTACGGGGCAGGAACCTATTCTTTTGCCTGGGTTAAGGGCCAATTCCAGATGATTCCAGCCTTCCCAGGTCTCTGACTACATGCTTAGTGGATGTTCCTGGACTAGATAGGTAGGTTTGGGTTGGCTGCCTCAGGGGAACTGCAAGAGGCCTATTTAGTCTGGAAAATTCTCGGAGGCTCCTCTAAGTACTGTTTCACTTCACCCAGCGAGGGGCCAGTGAAGCTGAAAAAAAAAAATCCCATGTCCTATTCTTGACCAGCCTGTCTTGGTACATTCTGTCTACATTTGGAATGCTCCTTGGGAAGGAACCCAGGGACTGCTTCCTTGGGAAGCATTTTCCAGGAGCTACCCAGATACCCAGCCGCACCAAAGTTTGCACAAATGTGTGAAGAGCAGAGTGAAGTATGCCTGGGAATTGCTTAATGGGATCAAAGCCAGTAAGAACTGAGCGTACCCTGAGACTGGTTAAATAAGTGCAGCCACACTAGCCGGTGAACTACTGCTCAGACACAAAAAAGAATAAGATCTGGGCATTATACATGGGGAAAGAACCAAGGTGTATCATTAAGCAAGCTTGAGATCACAACCGCAAGCTACAGTGAGCTTATATATGTGCAGGGAATTCCAGAGGAAATTTACCCCCAGTAAACTTAACTGCTCAGTGCTCAGTGCTCGAAAGTGGCAGATCCCAGGAGGAGGGAAGAAAGGTACCACACTCAACCATGCTTTCCTTGCTGCTTCCATCTCTCTTCTCCGGAAGTATACTTTAGAAGCTAGTGTGAAGCAGGAGCTGCCCACCCATCTCACAGCCGTGGTCTCCTTCCTGTGGCATTTACGAGCCAATGGTCCAGTTCGAGAGTTTTCCAGCCAGAGAGTTTCAGAACTTGGCTTTGAAGTGCTTTCTCCCATGGCATATGTGAGAGAGAACTCTGTGGATGGGCATGCCTGAACTCACTCTGTCTCGTGGGTTTCAGATGGAGGTAAGTTAATCAGCCCCTCCAGGGCTTCTAAAGGACCACAGGAAAACATCCTGTCCTTTGTCTGACTCTGCCCATCTGGCTCTGAAGCATCCTGTTTTTCTCCTAGATCATGCACGAAGTTGTCCAGTTTTTTTTTTCCTCATCCTGTTAGCTGACTTCCTACCATTCACTGTGTGCCCCAGGAGCCCAGTCAGCCCTTGCCATGGTTGGGATGAATCTCACAGGATCAGGCCTTTGGACATCTATGCTGTCCAAAGCTGAGAGAGAATCATATGATGCTTGAATAAATCTCTCACCTCAGGCCCAGAGAGGTTTTGCTTTCCCAGAGACCCTGTCATACAGAACTGTGTTTTCCGCACCTGCTAACGCTTCAGATATTAAATAAACCAAGCCAATCACACATGTGGTTCATGGCACCAAACTGATGACATATTTTCTGGTCATGCCTCTTTGTCTCTTCTGCTAGTGGACTCTCGATCATACATCATTCTTTTCCTTTTTCAGAGACAGGTTCTTGCCTTGTCCGGCTGGTCTTGAACTTGCTACTTCATCCAGGTGGCCCTCCAGGTTCAACCTCTGCGTCATAAGGATTACACACAAGCCACTGCCTGTGACCTTTATCCTCCATTACATCTCAGTGAGAATCGTCATTGAGATTTGCACTATTAGCCTTAGCATAAAAGCCTTCTAAAAATCAGAGACTGACATCAAAGGTGGTAGATGTAGAAGTTGTAGAGGCTAAAATTATGATGTGTGCAATAAGCTATCCATGATTCCCTGAGCCAACTCAAGTTCTGGGTCCATTCATTTCCTCTGAGCATTTCTTGTCAACCTCAGTTCTGGTGGCTGCCTCAGTAGCAAGTCTCCGCCCCAAATTAAAGATCCTTTCTTCCAGTCTAAGCTTTCTTTCTCTTGTTTTCGGAGACAGTCTTGATATATAGTTAGTCTAGGTTTCTCAAACCTTCTATTCTTGTTTCTGAGTTACAGGATTGCAGACATGCACCGCAGACATGCACCACCATATTAGACTTTCAGCATCCTTTTGTTCTTGGAAAACTGTGAGCGTTATGATACATCTATGCAACATTGCAAATGCCAGTACGCGCTCTCCTCAGATCCCAGTGTTTCAGATGATGACCAAGAGCTGAGTTTTACAAAAATCCTTATACCTGATGGCTTATGTCACTTAGTTATGACAACCATACCTGGTGAATATCTCTATTCCCCCTGCCCTCCATTTTACTGATGAGGAAACAAGAAGCATAGAGCTGATAAGTCCTTGACCAAGGTCAGGTACCCGGAAGTGAAGCTGGCATTCAGACTCCATGCTGTTGAGACCAGGATCTTAACTAATATGTCCGATGATCAAAATCTCAGTTCATTTAACCTTATCCAGGTGTTGCCCAGCACACAATATAGTATGGCATGACACTATGTTTAGCTAATGGAGTCTCTGAGCAGATGGGGCATTGGTGCTGGGGCAGGCTCCCATGCTGTCATTGAGGAGGACTAAAGAATTTATACCCCAGTGCTGGCTAGGAACCACAGGGGATGTGATTCCTCGTTCATTCCTGACTCTCTCCCTGATATGCCAACTAATACTTTCTTTGCAGTAGAGGACCCAGGCTCTAAGCAGACATGCTCACCCCAGCCCATCATGGTAAGCAACAGCTATATTCTGGGTCCAGAAAGAAGCAGGGGTGACCAGTGTCAGAGAAGGTGGGAGGGAGGGAGCTGTGTGACTGCATGTGGAGTTGGTTGTGTGGTTTGTGTGGCTCTCCTTCATTCTCCTTCATGCTCAGCTTCCCAGACACATGCCATCCAATTGGCATTCTAATTCCTCTTTAAAAATTAACTTGTAACTTTAGAGTGGTTTCAGATTTATATAAAAAATCGCAAAGGTAGAACAAAGAGTTCCCATTTTCCTCACATCCTGTCTCTCCAATGTCAACATCCAACTATGGTTTACAAGTCACAGCTAATGAGCCAATTTAGATACACTGTTAACCTGAGCCCTGGGACAGTATCTCCGACTTCTCTTTTCAATGACCTTGACCATGCTGGGGAGTCCTGGTCTGATATTTTGTAGAAGATGCTTTCAAGGACAATCTCTGTGCCTTTTCCTGTCTCAGCCTTTTACTTAGACTGTAACCAGCTCTACATGCAGAAATGTAGGTCATCTGAGAAATGTTTTATCCAATATGGTGACACAGGGGACTTGGCCTGTTCCCTTGGGCTTCCTCAGCAGCTCTAGTACCATCACTCCCATCATATGGCCAGGGAATTAATGCAAGATTGTAAACAGAGTTTGCTTGTTCATTCCCCAGCCACCCAGAACTGAATAATCACACAGAAACTATATTAATTACAACACTGTTAGGCTGATGACTCAGGGATATTTCTAGCTAGCTCTTTAATCTTAAATAACCCATTTCTATTAATCTGTGTATCACCAGATCTCCTGGCAAGATTCCAGTGGTGTCTTTCTTCTTTGGCAGCTACGTGGTGAATCCTTGACTCTGCCTACTCTCTCTCTCTATCTCTGTTCTGATTTCCTTCCTGGCTTTACTCTGTTAAGCCATTGGCTGAAATAGCTTCTTTATTAACCAATGATAATAAAACATAGTCACAGCATACAGAGGGGAATCCCACATCACAAGACATGATGGCAGATGTATTGCTATACTTCCTGAATGACATTGACTGCCCATTAGTCCATCAAGTACAAGTATATTTGTGCCCAAACAAGACAAAACTAAAAACATGACTAATGGACAACCTTGAGCCCATCTGTCATGGTTTGAATGAAAATGAACCCACAAGGAATGGCACTATTAGGAGATGTGGCCTCGTTGGGGTAGGTGTGGCCTTGTTGAAGGAAGCATATCACGGGGTGGGGGTCAGTTTTGAGGTGTCAGAAGTTCAAGCCAAGCCAAGTGGCTCACTCTGTCTTCCTGTTGCCTGCTGATCCAGTTGTAGAACTCTGTGCTACTTCTCCAGCACCATGTCTGTCTGCATGCTGCCATGCTTCCCACCATGATGATAACGGACTAAACCTCTGAACCTGTAAGCCAGCCCCAATTAAATTTTTTCCTTTTTAAGAGTTGCCATGGTCATGGTGTCTCTTCACAGCAATAGAAACCCTCAGACACAATCCCAGAAAAGTCAACAAAAGCCTGTTGTCTCCTTTACTCAAGTGAGTGGTTGGTTACTGCCTGTCAGTATGACTTCATTTGACTTGAGTCAGCTGGCTCAAGCAGAGGTCCAGCAAAGGAGCCTTGCCTGTGTGCCTGTGTGGTTTGACTATGTGGCTAGGTGGTGTAGGAGGTTCTTCTGTATTTGTGTTGCTTTCATTGGTTGAATAAAGAAACTGCCTTGGCCTTTTGATAGGGCAGAACTTAGATAGGTGGGGAAAAGAGAACTGAATGCTGGGAGAAAGAAGGCAGGCAGAGAGAGCCGCCACGGAGTTGCCAGAGTCAGACATGCTGAATCTTTCCCGGTAAGCAACGACCTTGTGGTAAACACAGATTAATAGAAATGGGTTAGATCAAGACGTGAGAGTTGGCCAAGAAGAGACTAGATATAATGGGCCAGGCAGTAATTTAATTAATACAATTTCTGTATGATTATTTTGGGGGTTAAGCTAGCCCGGTGCTGGGAATTCAGCCCACTCCTCTTACTACAGCTAGGCCTCATTTTTATTATTTCTATGCCATATGCTCCTAGTGACTGTTATCAGTGTTAGAAATAAAGATGTTGGTGCTGAGTCTGCTCATTGCTACTGGGGAGTCAATGCTTCTGGGCCCTTCTCAGCTGATAGGCAGAAAAAAAGGCAAATGCACACATGTGCAAATCTACAGTTGTTTCTAGAGCAATGCATTTGTGTTTCTGTCAGGATGAATGTAAGTTCCTATTGAATTCTCTTTGTTGCTTGTCTTTTCCTGTCTTTAGTGAGCAAGTGTTTGGTTTGGGGGGTCTGATTCACATTTTGCTGTTTTTTGTTTGTGTGTTAACTGTGGTGTTTTGGAAGTCATCCCCTAAGCCAGGGTAGTGAAGACACACTCTGAGTTTCCATCTCCCACAGAGCTTGTTCTTTACACCAAGGTTCAGCTTCTTTTCTTGGATCCATGCTCTCCAGACTGCTGTGAACCTTTGGCTAATTTCCAGAGAGCTTGATTCTGACAACTTCTGCCTGTGTTCTCATTCCTTATACTGACATTTTTGCAGACACTATCTTAAGTTAATTGTGAGGTAAAGAATGAGGGAATCCTCTTTTAAAATAGAGATTTGTTTGTATTTTATTTATTTATTATATATTTATTTGTGTGTGTGTGTGTGTGTGTGTGTGTGTGTGTGTGTGTGGTGCAGGTGTGTGTGTACAGCTATCCATGGAGGTCAGAAGCACAGTGACAGATCCCTTGGAGCTGGAGTTACAGGCATTTGTGAGCCTTCAGATGTAGGTGCTGAGATTGGAACTCAGGTCTTCTGACAGAGCAGTGAGCACTCCTAACTGCTGAGCCCTTTCTCCAGCATGATATTCTTTCAATAAGTCTCTTTTCTGTTTCAGTTGATACAAGTTTACTTTTTTAGGCTTGTGATAAAAACTTCTGAGCTGAGTGGTGGTGGCACACACCTTTAACTCCAGCACTCCGAAGGCAGAGGCAGGTGGATCTATGAGTTTGAGGCCAGCCTGGTGAGTTCCAAGGCAGTCAGAGCTTCACAGAGAAACCATGTCTCAAAAATCCAATCCAAATCAAACCAAACCAAACCAAAACAAAAACCAAACTTCTGACTGAGAAACTCTTGTAGACCTTTTCTTTCAATATTTTTTAAGACAATTACTTTGACTTAAATTTTTTTCTTGTGTATGAGTGTGTTGTGGTCCGCGGACCAGGCCCACATTGCAGGCGCCATTATGTCCGGGTGCTAGCCCGGACCATAAATTACTTCTCTCGACCAGACCCCAACATAAACTACCTCTCTCTGGACCAGCGTTGAGGCACAGGAATAAAGACACAACTCACATGGCTTTATCGGGAGGGAGATTCTCAGTGGTCCCTCATGAAGTCCTGAGTTCACATCCTGAAGAATTCCTCTTGTTTATTCTCCAAACAGTCTTTATACCAAAACTTCACTTAGGAGAAATACATTAGCATTCTGTTTCCTAGGTAACCAGGTGAATGGCTTTTATTCATGTCCACAGCTACCTGTCTGCTCTGTATGCTAGCTGTCAGCATCTCTATCAGGCATCCTCCAAATTACAAAGAAAGGAGCAAAACAACATCCTGACCTTTGGTTAGGGCAGTGACAGCCTGTCTGGAAGGCTACGTGACCAACTCAGGTGGGGCCTATGGCTTCAGAGCCTGGCTGCCATACCGTATAGAAATATGGGCCTACATGAGTGTACATGTATGTGAGAATAAGTGCCTGTATACGCATGTGGAGGCCAGAGGAGGGCGTCAGATATCCTTCTCAATCACCCTCAGTTTGATTCCCTTGTGGCAGGGTCTCATCCTGAACCTGGAGCTTGTGAGCTTTGCTTTTACAGTAGGCTAATTACCAGCAAACCCCAGAAATTCTTTGGTCACTACCCTTCCTCAGTACTGGGGTTGCAGGCATTGGAGGACCATGCCCAGGGGTTTACATGGGTTCTGGGATACAAACTATATATAGTCTTCGTGATCTGGGGTTTTCTGGCCTCCTGTGGGTGATGTGACTCCTGGGCAGGTGGTCCTGGGTCGCATAAGGCAGGAGTGGTTGCTAGCCTTTCTGCTATGGGACTGGGATATAGCGGGAAGAAGGAAAGCACCTGTCCCCCTGAAAGGCTGCACACTCCTCTGCATCTGGGCTGCAGCCAGACTCGGAGGCCTGGCTGCCTCTATACTTTTGCCATTCCTCTGGTTCCATGGACATTTGTGCTCCTCAATTGCAGGGATGGCTTATTTGATTGATTATTCCCAACCTCCCTCTATTTTTTTCTTCCTGTTTTGTGTATGCTGAAGTTGGAAGAAAAAAAGAGTTAAGGAAAGGATATAGGAGTGATTTCAATATGACTTGATAAGAATGACTCAGGTCATCTTCAGTAGACTTAGTGTCTATTTCCGATGATTCCTTTAGAAACTGTACTAATTGCTCAGTTCATGAAAACCCAAGTTGTACCTCCGTAACTATTCGGAGGACTTAATGCTGTATTTTTTTTTTTTTGTGTGTGTTTTGTTTGTTTTTGTTTTTGGTGTTTTGAGACAATGACTCTATGTAATTCTGTCTGTCCTATGTAGACCAAGCTGGCTCAAACTCACAGAGATCTGCCTGCCTCTGCCTCCTGAGTTCTGGGATTAAAGATGTGTACCATCATGTCTGGCTAGCACAGGTATCTTAGGTTACAATGTACAGAAATCTTCCACAGGCAGTGGCTAAGGGGATAGCAGCATGAGAGGCTAATTGTCCCCATCCTGATGGAGTGGAGTCACAAGCGGCATTTCTTCTTCAGATGTATACACTTGACTGGGTCCAGACTGCTGGCCAGACACTATTCTGTGGGAGTCTCTGAGGATGTTTCTGGACAAAATGAACATTTGGTTGCTGGACCAACCAAAGTAGACATCTCTGCCTCATGTGGGTGTCCCTCTCCCAATCAGTTGAGGCCTCAGCATTTCCATGTACAAAGGAGAACTGACCTCTGCATGACATGGGACATCGGTCTCTTGACTTTGTCCTCAAACTCCAATGTCAGTTCTGGGGTGACCTGCCAGTTTTCAGTCTAGAAGTTTCATCATTGGCTCCTTTAGGTCTCTAGCTTGCCCACTAAGATCTGGGGACCCGAATTCTTACTGTCTCCTTCTGTACCTGTCTCTCTCCAGTCGCATTGGGCCTGCTTCTCCAGAACACACTGACACATTCATTTGTTAATTCTCAAACTCATGGGACGGTGAGGGTGTCCGCTTGTTTTGTTTTGTTTTGTTTTCTGGTGTACATACTCAGCTTAAGCACACTAATGCTGCCAAAGAATTTAGGAGGGGAGAACATGGGCAGGTCCTAGTAGTTTTTCTGTGTATTTTCATGGTGAGGCAAGGTTTTGTTTTATCTACATTTTTATGTATATGCATGTGCTCGTCTGTGTGTGTGTGTGTGTGTGTGTGTGTGTGTGTGTCCCACATTGTATGTGCAATTGGAGGTCTAACTATGTTACCCAGGTTAACCTCATCATTTGCTTATTTAATTATTTCTTTATTCAACAAAGGCTCATTGAGCTGTGGTTGTGTGTCAGGCCCTAGATTGTGTTTGGGATTGAAAAAAAGCAAATGAATCTCTGTTATGGCTATACTGTACAAACAGAAACAAATCCATATGCCAGTAACTTCAGTGGTGCTGTTTTGCAGAGAATAAAGTACTGGCTTGGGATCAGGCACTGAATCAGCTACTAGGTCTGCCATCTTCTCTAAGGGGCTGGTCTTGGTGAACCCTTTGAAGTACATCCCTTGATGGAGTACACCCTGGGAAGGAGGTGTGGCCAGAGTAAAGGTGGGGAGCTTGCTAAGTTGGGGAGGTAAACAGTGTTGGTGTGGGGTCTCTGTAGGTGTTAGTTAGGGTTAGAGTGTAAGGCTGAAGTAGGAAGCCATGAGGAAGGCCCACCTGATTGATTTATTATCACTCAGAATGGATGGGGGTATGAAGAGCTAAGAAGATCCAGAGATTCACTAGAATGCAGTGTTTTGGACTACATAGGGGATGGTAGAAGGGGTGGGGAGCAGTGGTTGAAATTAAAACGACACAGTCTGTAGTCCTATGGGAAAGTGTGGAAATTGGGGTGATCTTCAGGTTTGTCACCAAACAACCAAGGTCTGCTATGTTCTTCCTGTTCAAGAAAAACATGTGTAAGTACAAAACTTCCAAATTAGCCTGTGATGCACTTTGAATAGGATTTGTCCTCTCTAGGTTCATGTTGAAATGTGGTTGCCTTGTGGCAAGAGGTAGAGTCACAGGGTAGTGTTCAGGTGTGTTACTTAATGCCTTTTTAAGGGTGTGGACTATTTCCCAAGGGAGGGGATGACTTGGATGACAATGGCTTGTTATAACAGCGAGCTCAGTGTTCTCGTTTCTTTTCTCACTCTTCTGCTTATACTACTTGTTCTTTTGCTTTCTGACATGACTTGAAGCCAGATGGACCCTCTCCGGCACCATGCTCTTGGTTGGGCAGCCATTTCTTATGAATTGAAACTTTTCCTCCTGTAAGAAACAGAGAAGCCTATGCTGCCAGCAAGCAGTATGGTCAGGAGTGTATACCACTTCTGGTACCAACTTCTGTCTTAGTCAGTGTTCTATTGCTGTGAAGAGACACCATGACCATGGCAACTCATAAAAGAAAGAGTTTAACTGGGGCTTGCTTACAGTTTCAGAGGTTTAGTTCATTATTATCATGGTGGGAAGCATGGCAGCATGCTGTAGTATGAGGCCTCTTGTTCATTTCCCGGCCACCCAGACTCCTGAAATAATCACACAGAAACTATATTAATAGTCTGGCCAATAGCTTAAGCATATTGTTAGCTAGCTCTTACATCTAGAATTAACCCACCTCTATTAATCTGTGTATCACTACATGGCTGTGGCTTACTGGCAAAGTTCTGGCTCATCTGTTCCGGGCAGCTACATGGTGTCTCCATACTCCGCCTTTCTTCTCCCAGCATTCAGTTTAGTTTTCCCTGCCTAGCGCTACTCTTTTGCCTCATCACAGGCCAAGCCAGTTTCTTTATTAACCAATGGTATCCACAGCATACAGAGGGGAATCCCACATCAGCATGCAGCAGACATGGTGCTAGAGAAGTAGCTCAGAGTTCTACATCCATATCTACAGGCAGCAGGAAGAGAGACACACTGGGCCTTGCTTGGTCTTTTGAAACTTGAGAGCACACCTCCAGAGACACACTTCCTCCAACAAGGCCACCCCTCCTATTCCTTCTCAAGCAGTACCACTCTCTGATGACTAAGCATTTAAAGATATGGTCCTATAGTGGCCATTATTATTCACACCACCATAGGAATATTCTCTAAGGATTCTGTATCCTATCACAGAGACGTTTGCGCATCCATGTTAATTTCTGCTCTAGTCACAATAACCAGAAATTGGAAATATCCTAGATGTTCATCAAGATGATAGTGAAAATATGGAATGTTTAGACAATGAGACATTATTCCTTGAGAGAACTCTAACTAATAAAGTTATATATGAATGGGGGCAGAGACTGGAATGGGAGGAACAACTAGAGAGTGGGAGGGAAGAGGGAAACGAGGAAGAGGATATGGGGAAAGACAAGTAAAATTAAGGGCCACTTAAGGGGTAGTATAGAAACCTAATACAGTAGAAGCATCCTAAAATATATACATATATGAAGGTAATCTAAATGAAATTGACAAATAATGGAAACAGAGCCACAACTGGCCATCTCTTGCCACCAAATGAAGCACCTAGAACCAGGATTGGGTTATATTTCATTGAGACGTTGGTCAAAAGAATCCCATGGGAACCCCCACAAACAACCCAGGCTGTTGCCAAAACTATAGATTACTCTCCACAATTTAAAGTCAAGGCCTCATTGCTGAAAACACCGACAAACTCATTGAACTCAGAGAACTTGAGTTGGTACCAAGATAGAGCCTTCACCCCTCCTTCTCCTGTCTTTGGTACAGAAAGGTCCTAGCATGTTACCAAGAAAAAATGTAAACACCAACCTGGCCACAAACCCTTGGATCTACAATGGTGACCTGCCTGCAGGATGTGTTAGTGCAATGGTAGCACAAAGCTTGTGGGGGTAACCAGTATCTGATTAGACTTAAGGCCCACTCCTCGAGATGGAGCCCATACCCTACACTGCTTGGGTGACTCAGAACCTGAGACTAGATACCCAGGGATCGAGGGTAAAACAGAATACTACTGATCTTTAAAAAAGTAGCAGTAAAATACCCCTAATGACGTTCTGCTGTACTCATAGATCAGTACTTTACTCAGCCATCAGCAGAGAAGCTTCCTCCGGCAGCAGCTGAGAACAGATACAGAGACCACAGCCAGACATTATGAAGAGGGCGAGAGACCTTGGAATGCTCAGTCCTAAATGGAATATCTCCATCAGATCCTCCCCCTTAGGATTCAGAAAGCCCTGTGGAAGAGGAGGTTGAAAGAATGTAAGAGCCACAGGGGATGGAGGAAACAAAGAAAACAAGGCCCCCTAAATCAGTAAGATAGAGTGAATATAAGAACTCAGAGAGTGGGGCTGCATGTGCTGGGCACGCACAGGTCTGCCCTACATAGCATTCTGTACCTGAAAGAAGAAGTGGGCATATGCCCCATCCCTAACCCAGAAGCTCTTTCCTATTGCTAACGACGTGCAAATGAAAATTTAGTTGTCTCCTAGGGAATCTCACTGGGGAAACAAACTACTCTTAAACGTAGGCTGTATGCCCGGCAGATGGCCAGCAGACAATGAACCCAATGCATCTTTGGAGGTTCCTTGTCTCATAATGTGGCAGGACTTTAAAGCTTTTTAAAATATCATATATATATATATACACACATATATATGACACACATATAAAACATATACACATATATATGTATATATATTCTCTTCTCTCTTTTCACACAGATTCTTTACATAGATATGATGGCATCTATTTAGTGTTTTTATGGGATTCCTGAGTATGAGAAAGAGTGGGTCTCTGTTTCTTGGACCTTCTCTTGGGCTCTTTTCATTCTGCTTGGTTGTTTTGTCTTATTCCAATGTGTTAGCTTTTGTTTTACCTTACTATATTTTATTATTATTCCTTAGAAGCCTTTTTTTCCTTTATTTTTCTTTTTTTTAAAGGACTTTAAGAATTTATTTATTTTTACTTTATATGAATTGGTCTTTTGCTTACATGTGTGAGGGTGTTGGAATCCCTGGAACTGGAGTTACAGTTTTGAACTACCATGTGGGTGCTTGGAATTGAACCCAGGTCCTCTTGTTTGGTTTTTGAGACAGGATCTCTCTGTGTAGCTTTGGATGTTCTGAAACTCACTCTGTAGACCAGACTGGTTTCAAACTCACAGAAATCCACCTGCTTCTGCCTACCGAGTGCTGGGATTAAAGGCTTGGGCTACCACCACCCATACCTGTTTGTCTTCTAATGAGGCAGAAAGGGAATGGATCAGAGAAGGATATGGGGAAGAATTGGGAGGAGTAGAGGAAGGGGAAACTATAATCAAGATATATGAGGTGAGGGGGAAAATCTATTTTCAATAAAAGGGAAAAAAGAAAAGTGCTTTATTAAATATTTAGCAGGAACATTATATGCATTATACATAATGTATATGGCATAAAGAGTAACAATCTAACAGCATAGTGAAAAACCCAACCCCAATTTAAAATATGTAGCATCACCCTCAAGTCTTCATAGCTGACCACGCCCCCTTCAGAGTTTTAGCATTCCCTACTTTTCTTCTGGTTCTACTGCACATTTGCCTCACCAAAGGATGTATTTCTATGTTTTGCATTGCTCTGATCTATGTAAGTGGACTCACACCTATTTTCCTGTGGCTCTCTTTTGCTCGGCACTTCGTTTTAGAGATCCATCTGCATTGTCACTTGTGGCCCTTGTTCATGGATTTTTGCTCCAGCGCATTATAGTTCCCTGCGCATGTCATTTCTTTGCTGCACTGTGGGTGAGCAGCTGGGCTGTGGGCAACTTCTATTCACTCTGGAATTGCCCGTGCCGCTTCCTGTCCACTTCTCCTGGGCACATACATGTGCAGGAGCTTCTCTACATGGGCAGGCAGGAGTGCAGGAGTGTGGTTGCTGACTGATTGGTTCCAGCTTTACAAGACAAGGCTACATTATGTTCTGGAGACACTGTATTGGTTCACCTGGAACCCAAGAGACTTTCTTGGACCCAAACATTCTTTTTTTTTTTCTTGAAAAGGCAGTTTTAATTAGAAGAATGAAACACAAGTGGCAAAAAAAAACAAACCCAAACTTTTGTCTATCAAAGAAACACAAATTAAACTTCTTTGATTCTATCTCATCTGGATCAGAATGGCTACCATCGGGAAACCAATTAGGCCACCCCAAACCCATTCATGCAGTTCTTCTCAGGTGGGGGCTAGCCAGCCATAGGCCAGCCTGGGCCCTCAAGGGTGTGGCTGGCGGGAAGACATTCACGGGCTCTCCTGGCACCTTATGGTGCCAGGCAGGTGGATCCCATCATGATGAGCAAATATGTGGTGAAGAAATGGGAGAGAAAGAGAAGCAGAATGGTCCATGTGCTATGGGAAAAGGCAGAAAGGAAGAAATGAAGGCAGTTTGGAGTAGACAGATGTCGGAGGCCTGCTTGCAACCTGGGGCCATGGTGATGTCTGGGCAGGGCTGCTGCCAAAGGCCATATATGGAACCCACACATTCTTTTGTTTTAATGTTTTTTATTGTTTTTACAATACATTTTCCACTCCCCTCCCTTCCTCCCTTCTCCTCTTCTACCCTCTCCTGTGACCTCCACACTTTCAGTTTACTCAGGAGATCTTGTCTTTTTCTCCTTCCTATGTAGATCCATCTATGTCTCTCTTAGGGTCCTCTTTATTGTCTAGCTTCTCTGCAGTTGTGGCCTGTAGGCTAGTTTTTTTTTATGTCTAAAAGCCGCTTACAAATGAGTATATATTATATTTGTCTTTCTGGGTCTGGGTTACCTCACTCAACATGGCTTTTTCTAGATCCATCCATTTGCCTGCAAATTTCAAGATGCCATTTTCTTACCGCTGTGTAGTATTCCATTGTGTAAATGTACCACATTTTCTTTATCCATTCTTCGGTTGAGGAGCATCTAGGTTGTTTTCAGGTTCTGGCTATAACAAATAATGCTGCTATGAACATAGTTGAGCACATGTCCTTGTGATATGATTGGGCATCTTTTGGGTATATACCCAACAGCAGTATTGCTAAGCCTTGAGGTAGATTGTCTTTTAATTTTCTGAGAAATTGCCATACTGATATCCAAAGTGGCTGTACAAGTTTGCACTCCCACCAGCAATGGAGGAGTGTCCCCCTTACCCCACATCCTCTCCAGCATAAGCTGTCATCATGTTTTTGATCTTAGCTATTCAGACAGGTGTCAGATGAAATCTCAGAATTGTTTTGGCTTGCATTTCTCTGATGGCTAAGGATGTTGAGCATTTCCTTAAGTGTCTTTCAGCCATTTTAGATTCATCTGTTGAGAGCTCTCTGTTTAGGTCTGTACTTCATTTTTAAATTGGATTATTTGTTCTTTTGATGTCAGCTTTCTTGAGTTTTTTGTATATTTTGGAGATCAGTCCTCTGTCTGATGTGGGGTTGGTGAAGATCTTTTCCCATTCTGTTGGCTGTCATTTTGTCTTGTTGACTGTGCCCTTTGCTTTACAGAAGCTTTTCAGTTTCAGGAGGTCCCGTTTATTAATTGTTTCTCTCAGTGTCTGTGCTAATGGGGTTATATTTATGAAGTGGTTTCCTGTGCCAATGCGTTCAAGTGTACTTCCCACTTTCTCTTCTATGAGGTTCAGTGTGGTTGATTTTATGTTGAGGTCTTTGATCTATTTGGAGTTGAGTTTGGTGCATGGCAATAGATATGGATCTCTTTTCATTCTTCTATATGTTGATAGCCAGTTATGCCAGCACCATTTGTTGAGTATACTTTTTTCCATTTTATATTTTTAGCTTCTTTGTCGAAAATCAGGTGTACGTAGCTGTGTAGATTGATACCCAGGTCTTTGATGTGATTCCATTGGGGACCCACACATTCTTGACAACATCTTACACTGTCAGACATTTTTATATATTTTTCCATGTGAGTGTGATGAGTCACATCATTTAGGTTTTGATAGTGCGTTCCAAGTATTAAGTTAAATGAAACATCCTTTACAACACTTGTTGGCCATGCCCTTCTAATATAAAGCTTAGTATACAGTACATGTTGATAAGCAGGGAATGTCACTCCCTCATTTTAGGGAGCTCGGTTCACAGCTCACCTCACCTACTTTGCCAAAGCCATCTCTTCTTAGGTGGTACAACTCTGCCCTTCTAAGAGTTAGGGATCTCTTCAGCCTTCTTTCTCTCTACTCCCATCCTGTGTGATAGGAATTCTTGCTACAGACTCTCAACACACATGTAGTTTGCACACCTCTTTTCATTCGGACTGCCTCCACCTGGATCAATACATGGAGTGCGAATTATCACAGTGAGTCTCATGGCTTTACCCTAACCTTCTGTCCAGTCTCCAAACGTGGGAAGGTCATGTGACAACTGTAAACATACCAGGATGCTTGCTAACACCTTCCAGAGTAAAATTTGAAGCCCTTATAGTGGCCCAAACAATCTTACAAGACAACAGTATTAAGAATATTAATATTTTTCCTAAATTTAAAAATTGCATTATTTATTTATGTGTGTATATGCTCATGGGCCACAGGTTACATGTGGAGGTCAAAGGACGATCTGAGGGAGTTGGTTCTCTTCTCCACCACAGGAGTCCGGGGATGGAATTCCGGCCATCATGCTTAGCAACAAATGTCTGTAACTTACTGGTCTAATTATCCATTTTTAACTGGTGTATGTTCCTTGTACATCATTATAGGTATCATGATGGTGTTTTCTTTCACATATACTTTTATTGTTTGCACTTCCAGGCGCTCCTCATCCTTTCTCCTTTCCCTCCTGCTAGTCCCCTTCCATCCCCCAGATGATCTTGCTTTTACTTGTCGCACATATATAATATTTTAGGTATCAATAGAAAACTCATGATCCACAAATGAGTAAAAAAAAAACAAGCCACACTTATCTATGTCTGACTTATTTTTACCTAAGATTAATCTTGAAGAGGGATGTGGGAAAAGGGTAGTCATTAAGAGTAGAAGAAGCAATTGAAGAGGACTCCCGCACAGTGGGGGCTCCCTTCCAGACCCCAGATTGGGTACAAACATCCAAATGCCTGTTTTCACAGAGGAATCCTTTATTAAATGGGGAAGAAAGTTAAAGTGTCTGCATGGTAAAGGAGATGGAGGATAAGGGAGAAAGGGAAGTAGACAAGGGAAAGGGGCAGAGATATTTATCCTGGAGGGACAAAGGATAGAGAGGAAATAGATGTGGCACATAGGCAAATGGCAGTTTAATAAAAGTAAAGGGAGAAACCCCATGTTAGGGTGATTTTAGTTGGGCATGTTGATTAGGCAAACCAAAGGGGCATTCTGATTGCTGGACTTTGGTAATCAGCCTCAGGAGGAAGTGGCTAAATAAGTGAATGAATAAGACCTTGGTGGCTAGCTTTAGGAATGTAATCTAACAGTTTTTAGCAAGGCAGAGGGAATAGGGAGAAGGGTAAGTTCCGTCAGAGCCACATGTTTTAGTGGCCTAGTGTCTCTTCAGTAGTGGGCTGCCTAACTCCCGCTTGCCTGAGGCTTGTTTTTACTGACTACAGGAGTTGCTAGGGGACACAGGAAGGACAAGCGCTAAGGCACAGGCCTTTTCCCAATAGCGTAATAATTTTGAGTTTCCTATTGGATGGAGCATATCACAGAATCAGGGCCAGATTTAAGAGTGACCGGTTCTCATGAGAAGAAAGGCAAAGCCAAAGGGCAGATGGGTGAGCCAAGGTGCCTGATGTGGGAGTGGGGATTTTGTGTCTATTTTTGAAGCTGACCTTCCTGGGATACGTTTCAAAAGTGGCAAAGACAGCGAAACAACCAAATAAGAGGTGGGTAAGCCTCCATGAATACCTCCACAATAGAAATGTAAAGGTTTAATTGGTTGCAGTATTTGATTGGAAGGATGTGAAATACTGTATGCTTTCACTTTCTGGAGTAGATGCCCACTGACACACACTTCGGAAGCTGATGTGTTTATCCTTTCATTTGGACAGATTTACCCAGAGATCATCTAGATCAATCAATTCAGTTGGGTATTTAACCTAGCTCTCAGACGATGGGTGTCCAGAAGAAGAGACCAGGATTCTAGTCTACTAGTTCTTTAGGGTTGAGATATTTAAAGACATATTAAAGGTGAACTGGCGTGAATTCTACCAGCTGGAAGTTGTTACTGGATGATTAGCCTGCTGTGTCTGGAACACAGGCTGGGAGCATGCCTCAGGTACTCCAAGATCTCCTACCAAATGAACCCGGAAACACAATTACGAATACTCCTTTAAAACCTGGGTGGTGGTAGTCACACACGCCTTTCATCCCAGGATGCCGAGGCAGGTGGATCTCTGAGTTCGAGGCTAGCCTGTTCTACGGAGTGAGTTCCAGGACAGCCAGGACTACTTAGAGAAACCTGTCTCAAAAAAAAAAAAAAAAAAACCCAAACCAAACAAACACTCCTTTAAATTAAAGACAAAAGAACTGCAGAATGGTGGGAAATTACAGTGTTGGGATATTTAGCAGTTCTCCAAATAAGCGCGTTGAACTTAAGTTTCCCTGATCATCTTCAGGGCTGGGGACCGCGCTATCTCTGCCCTCCAGAAAGGCAGTGGCTCTTTTATCTCCGCAGAGGAGCTGGGCTTCTGGCTAGCTACTCTGCAACCGCTTTCCAGTTTTGCATCTGCTTGGTAGAGAATCAACCTGCGGAGAGCAGGGTTGATCAGCCTGCGGGTCATCCGAAAGCTTCAGCAAGCAAAAAAACGGGGAAGGGATGCACCTGTACCTGGCCACGCCTCCGAATCCTGCCCCCACCAAGGGTTCCGCCTCTAGACCCCTCCCTGCCTGGATCCTCGGCACCGCCCTTATCCCAGCCCTGGACAATGGACAGCAAGACTGGATCCCAACACTGCAGGCCCAGCTACAAGATTTCGGGCCTGCCTCAGCACGTCCCTGGTCCAACAAACTCCGCCCCCATTCCAACCACGCCCCCTCGCACCTTGCGACCCTCGGCCCAGAGCCTCAGGCGCGAGGCGCGCGTCTCTGACGTGTGGCGCCCTCCGAGTGACGCACAAGTCCCGCCCCGGCCTCAAGCCCCGCCCAGGCGGTGGCCGTTCCCCCGCCTCCCGCAGCCTGAGCCACTTCTCCAGGAGCTGAGGCGGCGGCTGAAGCGGCGTTTTTCGTGCCCGCTGCGGTCTAGGTGGCGTTCCTGTCCGGCAACGAGCGGCTGTGCAGCCCCGGCGCCCGCGGGCAATGGTGCGGCGGAGCGCGCGGACGCGGGCGGCCCTGCGGCGGGTATGAAGGAGGATGGAAGGGCAGGACGAGGTGTCGGCTCGGGAGCAGCACTTCCACAGCCAAGTGCGAGAGTCCACGGTGCGTGGCCGGGCGGTTCCCCTGGTCCAGACCAGCACGGTCCCCTAGCTTCTTCCCGGACCTCCCGCCCACGATGGCCTTCCAGCGCCCCACCGGGTCTGCTGCAGACCGACTCTGACGCCCCGCGTCACTTACGTCCTCTGTCACCTGCGACCCAGTCACCTGTTCCCCATCGCCTCACCTACGTCCCTCTCCTGTCACCCGCTGCCCTCTCCTTTCGTAGGTCTCCCTCGCGCCACCGGCGCTCCCTCCCCTCCGCTCTGTCCTCTCTTCACCTATGTTTCATCCCTACACCTGCACTTCCTGCCCCTCCCATCACCTTTATCCCCCCTCCTGTCACCAGTGTCCGCCTCCACTGCAGCCCCTCCAGCCACCTGTGTCGCCTCTCCTCTCCTGCACCCTCTGTCCTGTCATCTCTGTCCTCCAGTCACCTGTGCCCACCTCTTGTCACTTGCAGTGCCCTTCTGTCACTTGCAGCCCTTCCCATTACCTGTGTCCTCCCCTCCTGTCACTTGTCCCGACCACTTACACTTGTACCCTCCCCATGTCTTCACGCACCTCATCTGCTCCTTTCACCACCTGCTTCATCATCTTCCCCGTCTTCTTCACCCGAGTTTATCCCGCATCTCCTGCTGATGGAGGGTAGAGGGTGATGGGTGGCTGTCGCTTTTCCTCTAGTCAGGTCTCGTACCTGGTCTGAGCTGGCTGTGGCTAAGGTGTAGGTGGTACAGACTGCCCGGCTTCCCAAGCTTCCAATCCGGCTGTGACTCTGGCCTCCCACTCACATCCCTCCCTCTGCTCCGCTAGCCAGGACAGCTAAAGACTTGCAGAGGAGGGAAGACAGGTCTCTCCCGGGAAGGATGGGAGCAGAAGCCCACAGGGAGGATGGGCCCGCTTCATCCTCTGCTGCTAGCAGGTCAGGATGCCAACTTGACTCCCTAAGTTCTCTGTTGATGAGCACCTTTCAGGGTACCTGACAGCGTATGAGTGGGTTTGTTTGTGTCTCCATATCTCTGTAACGTATGCCCAAGTTACAAGTTTGCATCCACCCCACGTTTAGCTCACTTTCCCTGTTCACCCTTGGTTTGAGATGAGCAAATTCTGGTTCAGAGTAGTACAGCTTGTGCAGTTATTGACTTTGAAAACTGATTATATGGGAGTAAAAGGAGATGCATAAATCTGCGCTGATAGAATTTGGTATGCTACATTTGGTTTTATTTTTATTCTTTGAGTAGTTTATAGAATGTATTTTGATCATATTCACCCCCTCGCCAACTTCTCCCAGGCCTCTCCCCATCTTCTCAACTTTGTGTCATTTTTTTAAACCCATTTGTGCTGCCCTTATACTCTTAGGCATGTGGACATTCATTGGAATGTGGTTGACCTATCAGGTACCACACCCTTAAAGAAAACTGACTCCCCCTCTGCCCTCAGCAGTTATCAATTGCCAATAACTCCTCAGTTAGGGATGGGTCTTCATGCCTGTCTCCTGTCTCCGTGCTGAGATTTTGTCTGCATTGAGCTTGCCCAGATTTTGTGTGTGTGTTTCACAACTGCCCTCAGTTAATTTGCACAACTATCCTGTTGTAACTGGAAAATACTGCTTTCTTATGGCCATCTACTGTCCCTGGCTCTTGTACTCTTTTTGTCCCCTCTTCCACAGTTATCCTAAGCCTTAAGAAGAGGAAGAGTGATATGGAAGTCCTATGTGGGTTCATTCCTTAGTCTCATTCTCTGCACCTTGCCCTCTGTTAACATTATATACACAGAAAGCCTCTCTGATGCAGGTCGAAAGACTCACTAATCTGTGGATATAACAATAAGTCATTGGGAACCAGTTTAATATGATGTCTATTTATCATTGTGATAGTAGTAGGCTCTCTCTAGGACCTATGACCTATCTAGCACAGGTTCTTGTCTCCAGGAGCAGTGCCAGGTATGGGTTTCCTTTCGTGGAGTGGGCCTTAAATCCAGTCAGAAAGTGGTTGGTTACTCCCACAACATTTATGCCACTAGGAAGAAACATATAATTTTAAGTATGCCCTTGATACATTTCTTTATTCTTTTCTTCTTTTGAGGGGGAGTGTTAGAGACAGGTTTCCCAGTAGCTTTGGAGCTTGTCCTGGAACTCGTTCTGTAGACCAGACTGGCCTCGAACTCACAGAGACCCACCTGCCTCTGTCTCCCGAGTGCTGGGATTAAAGGCGTGTGCCACCACCACTGGGCTATTTTTTTTCCATTTTTTGGATACTTTCTTACTAAACATACCTGACTAATTAATCATGGTTTCAGATGCAGAAACAGAGTTTTATTACCATGCCAGAGGCCCAGCTTTCCCCCACAGCTGTAACTTTTGTTTCCTCCAAGAGTAGCGGCTGCTCTGGCATCTAAGGCCATAGGTTAATTTTCACCTTATTTTTAAAAATATTCATATATTATATATATGATTGTTTTGTCCTCATTTATGTCTGTATATCATGTATGCACCTGCTGCCCATGGAGGCCAGAAGAGGGCACCAGATCCCCTGGAACTGGAGTTACAAGGAGTTGTGAGTTGTCCCATTGCTACCGGGCACCAAACATGGGTCCTCTACCACTGAACTACAGTGCCAGCCCAGAGAAGTGGCAGGTTCGCTCATTCTTCTGGGTCTGGTGCATCTGGTGGTGGACATCTGTTAGCTCCTGAAAGTTCTGTCAGCGTGGATTTGCTCTGGCAGAGTCATAAACCTGAGACATGGCTGGTACTGCAGCACAAGCATGCCCCTCAAGTTCTTAGGGCTGTCTTTGGAATTCCAGGGAGCACAGGTGGATATGTTATAATGTGTGTGTGTGGTAACAGGCTGAAGTGCTTGTTTTGCGAAATTTTTAAGCATTACTTCTTGTTTTTCACATGTGGGTGGATGTCTAATTGTTTCAGCAACATATATTATTTTCCTTATTGTATTATCTTTGTGCATTGTGAATGATCAGTTAACTGTATTATATGGTTATATTTCTAGTGTTCCTATTCTGTTCCATTGGTCAATACTTCATTAATACTATACAATTTTGATTATTTAAGTTTTATTCTTACTTTACAAGAGTCCTTTGATTTTATTTTTTTCTTCAAATTGTGCTGATTATTTTGGGTTTTGTCTCTTCACATAAACTTTAGAATCAATTTGTTTCTGTCTACAAAGTAACTTGCTTGGATTTTGATTGGAATTGCATTCAGTTTGTAGATCAAATAGGAAGAATTAACATCTTCCTGTTCATGAACATGATTCTATCTTCCATTAATTAAAGTTAAGCTATTTTTAGATGTCTTTCATCAGAGTTTAGTCATTTTTCTTATTAATATTTTGTTAGATATTCGGTTAAAATTCATATACATACATACATATATATATATAGGCATGCTAGTGTAAATGGTGTGTGATGGTTTTGACTTTAAATTTCACTTGTCCCTGGGCTGCTGGTAGCATACACCTTTTTATTTATTTATTTTTCAAGACAGAGTTTCTTTGTCTGTCCTTGACTGTCCTAGAACTAACTCTGTAGAGCAGGCTGGCCTCGAACTCACAGAGAGTGAGTCTGCCGCTGCCGTCCTAGTGGTGGTGTTAAAGGCGTGCACCACCACTGCCCAGTTTTTGTTTTTTTTTCTGGTGGGGGATGCTGACACACATATTTAATCCCAGCATTTCCACAGGTAGAGGCAGGCAGATCTGTGTTTCAAGGCTATCTTCTGAGTTCTAGCCCAGTCAGGGCTATATAGGGAGACCTTCAAAAGGAAATAACAGCAAAATCCCAAAACTAAAATTGAGACCAAACCAAAACAAAAATTTCACTTTTCTATTCTGGCATATAGGAAAGTGATTGACTTCAGTATATTAATCTTGTGTCCTCCACTCTTGCTAGAAATATGTATTAAGATCTAGGTTTTTGTGTGTATTCATTCAGATTTTTCTGTATAACTAATACAGATATCTGTGTACAAAGGCGGTTTTACTTATTAAAGTCCTTTTTCTTGTCTTCTTGCACTAACTAGGATTCCTAGTACTGTGTTGTAGGATATGAGAAAAGGTGCTCTTCTTGATGTAGATCTTAGAGAAGTGTTGCATTTCTCATTATTAAGTATGTTAGTTATTGACACTTTGTAGATTGGTATTCTTTAGCTGTTAAGGAAGGACTTTAATTTTAGGTTCTTTAGTTTTTTAAAGTTTTATTTATTTTTATGTACATTGGGGTTTTGCCTGAATATATGTGTGAGGATGCCAGATCTCTTGGTACTGGAGTTACAGACAGTTGTGAACTGCCATGTGGGTGCTGGGAATTGAACCTGGGTCCTTTGGAAAAGCAACTAGTTCTCTTAACTGCTGAGCCATATCTCTATCCCTAACCTTAGGATCTTTTAAATTTAAAATTAATATTTTTTCTTATTTATTTGGTTTAGGTTTACTTTTTCTTTCATGATGAATTAATGTCTTCTAGCTAAAGTAGTGTTTTATTTATTTTTTTGTAAAGTTAATACATTTTTATTTAAGGGATTTCACATGTGATTTCCTCACTGTCCATCAAGGTCACTAAAATTCAAGATTTTTAAAGGTAGTCCTTTTTCAAAGAGCCAATGCTTAATTCAGTTGTGCTATCAGACCACAATTCTTTTATTTCTCTATGCATTAAAGACAGACATATTCATGAAAACTTCAAAGTTCTCCATTGAAGAGTCTTTATATCAATTTCTTCAATTTACTTTAGGAACCATTTTAGTATAGGTTTGCCTCTCACTTGCTGACACCCTATATCTCTAAAGAATGAGTTCAGACCATACTCATTCCTGTCACATTCAGAATACTATGGGTCTGTGTGCAGGATATGCCAGAGTTACATTGAAACAAACTCTATTCATATGTGTCTTCAACTCTGACCTCATTCATTTTCAAGACAAGCCTTTGATATTCACATGTTCATCTCCTTCCCAGGGCTTTCTGTCCTCTGCCCAGTATTTTTGGCCTTAGAAGCTTTTTTAAAGACTGCAGCTTTTTTCTTACTCTTTTCTTGTTATATATTGATTTTTCTCTTTGGGAATTTCAAACTTATCATAAATTGTTCTCTACCAATTTGATATCACATTCATTATATTCAGGATATATTCCCTCCTCATAGTCTGTTATGAATCTTCAATAGGAGAAATGGGCCCATCATCATCATCCAAATACTCACAACTCTGTCAAGAGCTTCCTCTTCTACAACTTCATCAGCATGCATTTGTTTTATAGATTCCTTAAGGTGGTATCCATACTTCAGTTTTCAGTGTGGTGAAAAAAATTCTCTTGCAGGCAGGGTGGTGGTGGTGCACACCTTTAATCCGAGCACTCCAGAGGCAGAGGCAGGTGAATCTTTGTGAACTTGAGGCCAGCCTGCTCTGTAGTACTAGCTCCAGGATAGCCAGGGCTACACAAAGAAACCCTGTCTCGAAAAACCAACCCACCCACCCACCAACCAACCAACCAACCCAACCAAACCAACAACCAACCAACCAAACAAACCAACTAAACAAACCAACAACCAAACAAACAAAAAACAACAATAACAAACATTCTCTTGCAATAGCCCCTGCACACACCAGAGATATGCGCACCACTCACCTCCTCCTCTACCATGCCAAAAAGCTGTTTTATTTATCTATATCTATTCAATTAAAAAAGTATTTTGGAACTATACTTTTTTGGTACATGATGATTCATAACAGTTATTTCTTCCTTGTGGGTTATATCATTTATTTATTTTATTTTTTGGGTTATATCATTTTTTCAACAATTTTTATTTATTTATAAGTGTTCTGCATGTATACCTGCATGCCAGAAGAGGGTACCAGATCCTATTATAGATGGTTGTGAGCCACCATGTGGTTGTTGGGAATTGAACTCAGGGCCTCTGGAAAAGCAGTCATTGCTCTTAACTGCTGAGTCATCTCTCTAGTCCCAATCACAACTATTTAATGCATATTAGTTGTACCAATGATTGGATTTTACTGTGGCCTTTCTATGTACTCATATATCCTGATTTGATTGTGTTTACTTCTCCTCTCTTCTTTTGCCGTCCTCTTCTCTTATACATTCCTGGCCCTTTTACCCTTCTGTAATAGTCCGTCTTCTACTTTTAGGTCTTTAATAAAATTAGTTTTCACCTATGGAAAAACTTGTAATATTTCTCTTTCTTATCTATCTTCACTTAACACGAATTCTTCACTTTCTTGCAAATCATGCAGTTTCATCCTCCTTCCAAGCTGAGTAGTTCTCCACTGTTTATAACGCCATATTTCCTTGGTCAGTCATCTGTCAGTAGGCATCTAGGCTATTGTGAATGGTTTCATAGTAAACACAGGAATGCAGATCACTTTCTTGGAGTGACATAACTGGGTCATATACAGTTTTGTTTTTAGTCTTTTTAGGAATCTCCATTTCCATACTGGCTGTACTGATTCACATGCCTTCCAGTGTGTGTAAAGATTCCTTTTTGTTCACATCTTCATCAGCATTTTGGATAACAGCAATTTTGACTGACATGCAATGGAGCCTCAGTAGAATCTTGATTTGCATTTTCCTGATAGCTAAGGATGTTGAGCATTTAAAAATATATTTATTGGCCATTTGTGTTTCTTCTCTTTTTTTTAAATGATGAGTATCTGTTTAGATCATGTGCCATTTTTTAATTGGATTATTTGTTCTTATAAGAGTTAATAATGGGCCAATCAGTGCATAACTAATGTAGACCTCTGTGCATTTCTTTGGAGCTGAATGGCTAAAGGCCAGGCGGGACAGAAAACCTCCGTCAACAGGATGGTGCCAACGTGTGGACAACTGCTTTCACATAAAGCCTGGGAGAGCTTAGGAAGTAATTCTACACATAAAATAATAGAGTTAAGCACGACTTATTGATAACAGCAATTTCTTGGGTGGGCTCTGCTTGCTAGAGGCAAGTGCTCTCATTTTAGAGAGGCTTCCTGACTCCGCTTTAGCTGCAAAAACTTTGCAGTCGTTTTAAGAGGTTCTGCCACAAAACACTAAATGATGTTTATGAATAGCCTATACCATGCTTCTTGGTGGCAGCCCGGACCTTGAAATGCCATAGAGTTGTGGCAATAAACATGGCTCTGGCTGGTACCACTGCCATGAGGCTGGAATCTCAGAAAGCTAAGGAATGGGCTGGATCCAGGCTTTAATCCTAGCCATATCGGTTAGCAAATTAAAGACTCATGTGGTCAGGAAAAGAGAGATATACAGTAAAGATAGACTCAGATGAAGAAAACCTCTAAATGGTTTACAGTGTGTTTAAAAATATATGTAGGCTTGGGAGAAAAAAGAAAAAAGGATAAAGTCCTTAACATAAAGAAAGAGTAGTTGGATGTGGTGCCACACACCTTTAATCCCAACACTTGGGAGGCAGAGGCAAGCAGATCTTTGTGAGTTCAAGGACAGCCTGGTCTACAGAGGGAGTTCTAGGACAGCCAAAGATAAAAAGAGAAACCCTGTCTCAAAAAGCCAAAAATTAAAAATAAAAATAAAAGAAATGGAGGTTAAAATAAAGCCATGTAAAGATGAAAAATACACAGAGAGTCTGGATACTGTATGATATTATGTTCTCTTTGAATTGTTTGAATGCTGAAGAAGGAACAACAGCTGCTAAAAGATATTTGTTTATAAATACTGCTGAATTAATCCAAGATAGGTATTTTGAAAATACCTTGACTTCAAATTGAAATCAAAAGTATGTTACTTTGGAGAAGAGGTTTTGCTTTTGTTTCCACAGAAAATGAGAGGCTATGGATTTATTTTGGGCTAAGAAAAATAAGGTTTGATCAAGGAAGACCTCCTGAGAACTCTCCAATAGGAGCAGATGGCCCAGATGTCTGAGTTCTACATCCAGAACAGCCTCAAGACTGCTGGCTGAGATGATCAAGCCTCACAGGATATTCCAGTCATGACTTGATCATAATTCTAAATTTTCTTTAGGTCCGCATAAGATTATTAGTGCCCCAGTTCAGCAGGAAGTTGCCTGAAAAAACTACATTCTCCTTGTCTGGTCACCCCGCCTATACTTCCTGTCTGGCTACTGGCCAATCAGTGTTTTATTAAATCAATATGATTGACAAATCTTTACAGTGTATAAGAGCATTATCCCACAGCAAAACTGTTTCTTCTATAAGTAGACTTATAGAAGTCATGGTTCCTCTTTGCAGCAGCAGTAAAGACAGGTGGTACGAGGGAGTGGGCTATTGCTGTGACAGTGCTGACTATGTTGCTTTGGGGAGAAATAGGCAAGACCTTGGGACTTTGGACTAGGAAAGTAGTTGAATGCTCTAGGTAGTGTTTAATAAACTAGCATAGTAGAAACTTAAAAGACATTATTTCTGAGAGCTATGTTAACAATTGAATCTCAACTCAAGAGGTTTCAATAGTGGAATAATATTAGCAACTGGGCTAGAGATCACTCTTGTGATACAGTGGCAAAGAATGTCACTGCTTTTTGCCCTTGTCTTAAAAATCTCTAGGCTGAATTGAAAAACTTTGAACTAATTTCAATAGCAGAGATTTCAAGACAGCCTAATATTGACAAGGTTATTAGTGATGCAGGCCTGCAATGAAAAAGAACAAGGAGTGCAACAAGAAATATAAAACACGGGCTGGAGAGATGGCTCAGTGGTTAAGAGCACTGACTGCTCTTTCAGAGGACTTCGGTTCAATTCCCAGCATCCCCATGGCAGCTCACAACTGTCTGTAACTTCAGGATCCAACACAGATATACATACATGCAAAACACCAATAAAATAAAAATAAAAGAAACAAGGCATGCATTTCTAAAACAAAACAAAACAAAACAGCAAAAACTCAAAAATATAAAACACACAGTTTTAGGAGAAAAAGAGCACCAGAAATTGAATATTGGAGTCAAGGTTTGTGCTGAGAGAGATGGAGAAATGGACTAAAGAGTATAATATCCTTATTGTGAGACCCTACCCAGCCAATCCTGCAACTTGTGAAAGGAAAAGTCCTGTGGAATTATCTGTTCCTAGAAAAGAAGCAACAAAGGAAAGTTTATGCAAATGTAATGTGAAGAGTGGCCATGCTCCACCCTAAGTTTGCAGTTGAACTTGGCAGCACTGATCATGTGGTTCTGGCCTTATAGTCACGAAGGACACAGGAGTAAAAGGTTGTGGAATCTTCCTTCAAAGTTAAGAAAATCTGCTAAGGCCAATCTGTGGCAGTAAAGTCCTTGCATGGAGATCTGGAGAGGCCATTGTACAAAACTTTGAAAGTGAAATCTGGATTGTGTTTGAGGTCCTAAAATATTGGAGATGTTAGGGCCATAGAATACTTCCAAGAAGAGCTGCATATAGGGTAAAGAACCAGCTTGAGGGAGGGGAGGGGCTGTGTTACACTCAGCAAAGTTGGAAGGGTGGAGTCATGTGAGTCCTTTGATTTTGGATATAGAGCTACAGGATTTGGAGTTTGCCTTGCTGGTTTTTGGTCTTGCTTTGGCTCAGTGTTTTCTTACTATACCCCTTTCCTTCCTTTTGGAACAGTAATGTATATCCTGTTACATTGTATGTTGGAAGTATGAAATATGTGATCTGCTTTTTTATTTACAGTTTACTAAGTTCATTCTAAGTACAATTAAGACATTGCCTTGAATCTCAGAAGAGACTTTGGGCTTTTAAACTTTGAGACTGAAAGATATGGCGTCTTCTGAAGTTGAACTAAATGCATTTTGCATTAAAATATAGCCGGGGAGCCTATGGAACCAGGGAGTGGAATGTGGTGGTTTGAATGGCTCTGTAGGCTCATGTATTTAAATAGTTGGTTCCCAGTTGGTGGAACTGCAAGGATGAGGTGTGTCCTTGGTGGAGAAGGTGTGTCACTAGTAGGTGGAAAGGATGAGGTGTGTCCTTGGTGGAGGAGGAGGTCACTAGGGGTTTCAAGAGCTCATTCTGGTCTCAGCTGTATATTTCTGTAATATGTGAATGGAGAGTTGAGACAAATGGATCTTGGAGTTTACGATCAGTCCTATGATCTTTTAATATACTGTTGAATTCCATTTCTACCTATTTTATTGAGTATTTTTGCATATGTATCCATGTATATTAGTTTACAGTTTTTGTATGTTATAAGGTTTTGGTAGCAAGGTAATACTGCCTCTGTAGGATGAATTTGGAAGTATCTCTTCCCTTTCTATTTTGTGAAATAATTTAAGGATCTATTTTTCTTATTTATACCTTTTAATTTGCTTCATACCTTTTAACTTAACTCCAGTTTTATCTGGGAATAAAAATAGAAACTCAATCCCAGCACTCTGGAGGCAGAGACAGGTGGATCTCTGAGTTCGAGGCCAGCCTGGTCTACAGAGTGAGTTCCAGGACAGCCAGGGTTACAGTAGGGAAACAGCAGTGTATTTATTCATCTCTCCATTCATCTGTCCATCCATTTATACATGTATGGTACATTAAAACCTGGAGCTCACTGCTTGGATTAGAATGGCTGGCAGTAACCCCCCATGATCCACTTGTCTCCACTCTCTGTGCTCTGGGGTTACAGATGTATGCTGCTGAGCCTTGTTTTTATGTGGTGCTAGGGATCTGAACTCATGTTCTCATGTTTGTGTAGTGAGTGTTTTACTCACTGAGCCATCTTTCTGATATATTTTAAAAAATAACTTTGAGTCTTTGTATCTTTCATTAATCTGGATTTTTAAGTTTTCCTTGTCTTTGGGAAATTTCAAAGAAGTACAGTTTGAATTTGCTTTAATTGATGGTTAGTCTGTAGACTTTCTGAATACCTATGTCTTTATGTTTGGATTAATGATATTAAAATAAATCTGGTGCAGACAATGAGCCTCTCAGTAACAGCTCTTGGTTCTTAGGCTGGGTAGAGATGTTTCTGGTCCTGCTTGGCATCTTTCAATTTTAGATCTTAAATAAGAAGATAAATAGTAAAATTTTATTATAATACACCAGCTTGTATCTAAGTTCAATGCTATTCTTGAAATTTAAGACTATTAGCTTTTGACAATACATATTAAATAGACTTAGATCACTGGGGACTAGGTCCCTTAATTCAAATCAGGTCTAAAGGCATGCAGCTCCCAAGGCCTTGAATCACCTTCTGCACAGGCTACATATCACTGAGAAGTGCTGTGGGTTTCTCTGGGAGGGTGGTAGCTGTGGGTTTCTCTGTTCTTCTCTGGAAGCAGAGGAAAGCTCTTTGTCCTTGGAGCCCTGCCAAACACTGAGCTGGCCTATCGTCTCCTGTGAGCTGGAATAAAAGCTACTGGCTGTAAATATAAACATACTCCATTTATATTTTTAGAATTTGTAGCCTTACCTGTAACTCTTGAATATATTGCTTTCCCTTGGTTTCTTTCTCTGGATTCTGGCTCCTAGGGCCTTTTGTTCACTAACTTTCATTACTTATTACCACTTCTGTATGAACTCCCTGGAGTTTCTGAAATTCTTTTCACTTTAAAATATCATTTTAAAAATTCTAAACATCTTTGGTGAAAACCTCTATTCTTATTTTGGGGGGAATGTTGAAGATCTATTTTAGTTTAAATTTTTTTTCGAGAATTTTATATGGACATTCAATGTATTTTGATTCTATCCATCATCTGCCTAACTTCTTCCAGATCTACCCCTGACTGCTTCCAACTTTGCTTCCTCTCACCCCTTCCCTCTTCCTTCTTTCCCCCTTCCCTCCTTCCCTCTATCCCTCCCTCCCTGCCTCTCTCCCTGCCTCCCTCCCTTCTTCTCTTCTCTTCTCTTCTCTTCTCTTCTCTTCTCTTCTCTTCTCTTCTCTTCTCTTCTCTTCTCTCCTCTCCTCTCCTCTCCTCTCCTCTCCTCTCCTCTCCTCTCCTCTCCTCTCCTCTCCTCTCCTCTCCTATCTTCTCTTCTCTTCCCTTCTCCTCTCTCCTCTCCCATCAAGCCCATTTTGGGCTGCACATATACTTCTGAGTATGGGGCCATTCACTGGAGAGTGGTTGGCCTCCTTGTGGCATACCCTTCAAGAAAACTGTCTCTCCCCAGAAGCCTTTAACTCTCTGTAGCTCCTCAGCTAAGGGTAGAGGCTTGTGAGCCCCTCCCAGTCCATGCTGGAATCAGGTTGACTGACTTGATCTTACACAGATCTTGTTCAGACAACCAAAGCTGCTGTGAGTTCCTGAGTGCAGAGAGCCTGTCATATCCAGAAGACAGCTTTTCTCTGGTCCTCCCCAACCCCTTGGCTCTTGTAGTATTTCGGTTTCTTCTTCCACCAAACATCTCTTTTTCTACTGTGCTTGTTTTTTTCACTGCAGCCCTATGTCTGCAGTCTGGCCTCTGCTCTTCTGTTCCTCAGCCTGTCTTTGGCTTCACTGTCTTCCAGTCTTCTTGGGTCTCACTTTGTTTTGCATTTTCATAAGCTGGTACTTCTCTAGCCGTGATCAAGGGCTTCCTGTGACTGGAGGTTAAACCTGGGAAAATGATAGAGCCTGTGAAGAACTTGTGGAATTGGACTGGAAGGGCGCTTAGCCTAGGAGTCAGAGGAGCTAGCTGGTACAAGCTGAGGAAAAGGGAAGCCATCAGATAAGAAAGGATAATACTGACAGAGGTTGCTGCATGGAGGCCAAAGAACGTTGGGACCTGTAGTTTGGCTGTTGGATCCACTGACACGGGGCGGGGGGGCAGGTTGAAGGGGTGCAGGAAGAGAAGGGAAGAAGTGAGAATAGGGAGAAGGGAGAGAAACCAGAAGTCTGAAAGTATCTGGGCTGTTAGGATCATCAGGTGGTTGATGTTTCTTGGGGGCTCTAGCTTCATTGTCTCAGTATCAGAATCAAGCATCATGTTTTACATCATTGTCAGGCCTTAGGTGTTGGAATTCTAGCCTTGGTTTTCCTGGAACTTTAAAGGCCATTTAATCTCACTCTGTTATTTGCTCTTGTTATATTTCTCTATTTTTATTTATTTGTCCTCTTCTTCCACTTTCCATATAGAATTTTGGTTTGATAAATTGTACCAAGGGAATGAAAGGAAACAAAAGTGGTAATTTAGACAAACCTACTTAACCTAACAATGGAACTTAAATATTTGTGCTCACCTTTCCCCTTTACCTTCTTTAAAACTGAGGACAGCATAATGGTCTGTTATTAGACAATAAGTAAATTCTAGTGTGTTCAGTGATACTGGGACATGCTTAGGAAGCACCAGCAGCAGGGGCAGTGGCGGTACACACCTTGTTAAGATGTCATGTGAGGAAGAGTTGTGGGACAAAGGGTGAGAAATTCAGACATCCTAGAGTTGGTTTGAGAAGCTGAGACAATAGTGATCCCAAGGGTCTGATGTAGGATGGATCGGGTGTGCTCAACTGAAGAGGAAAATAGGAGATGAGAGCAGAGACTAGTGTAACTGCCCTCTTCCTCCTCTTTCCCTTCTCTCAGGCCTTTTCCTTTCTCTTTCCAGCTCTTCCTAGAATCTACGTCAGCCAGGCTTTTGTTTCCACTACAACTCTTTTTTTTTTCCATACATTGTTTTGTTTTATTTTTTCCATTCAAGAACATAATTAAAGAAATAAAATTTTTTTTCCCTTTCTTCCCCTTCTCCCGGTCCCCTCCCACTACCCCCCACCCCTCCTCCCTCCCCTTCTTCCTTGAAAGAGGGCATGGTGCCCTGCCCTGTTGGAAGTCCAAGGGTTGCAGTAACTTACATGGTACCTATCCCAGTTGTCAGCTGCACCGCCATCATTATTATGGTCTCCCCTACTCCTCTTTTTCTCCCCTCCCCCATCATTCCCTGCCTCCTTCTCCAGTCATTCCCTCAGCTTCGCAGTTATTTCAGCATTATTCCATTTCCTTCTTCTGTTTTTTTTGACTGCTGAATTATTCATTCTATCTTCTGTAACTTTTCTCATCTTTGAAAAAAGCCTTCTGTCTTTGAATTCCTCTTCACAGTTCCTTTGTTTTGCCGCAGCACTAGGGAAGAACTCAGTGCATTTCTTTCTGCTTGCGCTTCTCTTTCCAGCTCTTCCTGGAATCCACTTTAGCTGGGCTTTTGTCCCCACTACTCCAAAAACACAGTTCTTGTCGAGGTTGCAGTGACTTCCGTGGCACCAAATCCAGTTGTCAGTCCCCTTTTCTCATCTTGCTTGGGCTGTCAGCAGTATTTGACACTGTTGCAAATTCCTTTTTCCTTCCTGTGGGTCAGGAGATGTGCAGGCTCTTGGTTCCCCACCCTTGCTAACTGCTTGTCTGGCAGCCTCTTCACTGATGCTGAACATCTGAGAGTTACACTCTGTTTTTAGACTTCTCTGCTTGCTTTTGCATCTTAGCCTTAAGACATTTTGTGTCATCTGCTGATTATTTTTTATTTTTTAAGCTTGTAACCTAGCATTTCCTCTGGACACACACACACAGACCTACTCACTCAGCTTTCCACCTTCATAGTGTATACCTCAAACTCAGCAGAACCCGGTCCTCCTTGGGATCATTCCTTTTGTAATCTTCCCCGACTTGGACTTGGCAACTCAGTCTTTCCAGTGTCTCAGGACTAGAACTTTGTGTTTATTTTTACGAGTCCTAGCAGGCCTGCTCTCAAAACACAACTCAATCATTTCTTAATGCCTCACTCCGCAGCTCTGAGTGATGTTTCTTCTCCATTGTTTTGTGCTCATGTCTTTTCTGGTCTCTGCTTCTGTCCTGGCAACAGGGGTGAGTTTCTTTACTGAATCTGATCCTGTCACTTCTCTGTTCACAACCTTACATGGATTCCTGTCTCCCCAGGGTCAGAGCCAATCTGTCACTTACCATGTGTAAGTACCAGCACCTGGAACAAAGTCCTTTGTGCCCTGGATGCCTATTAATCCCTAGATTCATCTCTAATTTTTCACTTTCGTTTGAACACACCAGAGCCATCTTGTCTCAGGCGCCTGACATTATTATTGTCTTTGTATCACACACTGCTAGTCTTACTCTTCTTGTCCCATCATTCTTCCTCAGGTGACATCCTGGTGAGATGAGCTACCACTGTTACTGTTTTCCTAGGCCTAGACTAGCCATCCTCAAACACACTATAATTTAGTTATCTGTTTGTATCGTTATTTCTGTTTCTGGAATGTGTATCACAAGGGTGCACCTTTGCTCACTAGTGTCCCCAGTGTTAGAATAGGTTCCTGGATTGTAGTAAGCCTCACAGATCAGCTCAGAAAGCCTCTGTCAGCCACCCAAATCCAACTTTAACCTTATGGTTCATTATGTTACGGCAAAGTTACTCCTCTTTCCTTGCTCTTGAAAGCAAGACTGACTTCCACTGCATTGTAGACCATTATTTTTTTATGTTTCTTCATTGTTTGATTTTCCATTTGACCCATTTTCTGTTCTTCAGAGGATTTCAAGATGAGGTTTAACTCTACTAGTGTCCTCTTGTCAGCCTGTGTTCCTAACAGCCTTCAGGCTTCCAGAACAGGTGTTAGGATTGTCTTTCATTACTCTCCCACATGTATTGAGTGCTATAGTTTAAAAACGGCAGGAAGGAGTCATACCATACAACAGGGCTCACATGGGGGGTTTGTTTGAAAAGGAGAAAGAAGGGGCAGAGAAGGGGACAGAGAAGGTGGCAGAAAGAGGGGCAGAGACCGGTCCCTGAGTACAAGAGTGGTGGAAGAGATGGGGGGGCAAGGTCCACCTTTTATAAGGGAACATAGAGAATATGTACAGTGGGTGCCCTTAGTGGCTGCAGCTGAGGATGTATCCTGTCAGGACCATAAGGGCAGACCAGTACAAATGCCTGAATATTAACATTCCTCCCTTTTGTTTATTATAAAAAGGGGAGGAGTTAGGGTAGTTATTATAAAAAGGTGAAGCAGGGATGTGGACGCTGTGTTCTTGAGACTCTGCTTCCTGATGACCTGGGAGGCATCAGTCATCTTTGGGGGGCCTGAGAAAGCTGGGGTGCTGGCTGTGTTCTGAGGTATCTGGCTGTTTCACTTCACTGTCCAGGCTCTGTGGAACCATCAGGCACCACTTGGACATGGAAAAATGTTGTTCGAACAGGTGGATTCAAGTCAACTCCCTGGAGCTCACAAGAACTTTGAATTTACACAGAGATAAGTTTTAGATACATTAGAGAGCAACCAAAGAGAATTTAAAATCCTGAGCTTGTGGCTGTGAGGCTATAGTGGTAGAGTATAATGTTTAGGGCTCCGCCAGAGCTAGACTAATAGCTTACCAAAATTCCATCAATTAATGTCAAGATTGTGAACAGTAACAGAGTGCAAGAGAGAAATCTGGAACATGTTTTGTTCTTTTCTACATCTCAATGGCTTTCTCCTCATCAGCACTTAAGCTTTCCTGTCTTCACAGAAACAAACCTGAAAGCCCCTGGTCCTTCCCATCACCACAGCATCACCTCACACCCTCTTTCCATCCGATTTACCAGGAGACAGAGGTGGTTGATGACTGAGGGCAGTCAATAGTAAAAAGTGAAACAGAACGAATTTGTACCACACTGGTAAGGCTGTCTCCTGAGAAGACAGGGAAAAGGGACAGGAAAGATCACCAGGGCCACATGGAAACAGGAGAAGGGGGCCTGTGAGCAGGGACTGAAGGAGCACAGAGGCCAGCATTGCCCTTGACAAGCCATGGGGGCCTCTGCCCAAATGCCCAACTCTGAGAAAAGGACTCTCTTGGGGGGCAGAAACTCCATTGTAGAATATATATCTTGTTTATTAAATAACTTATTTATCAAATATATGACATCACTTATTTAAATTATCTTGAAGCTTGGTATTGACCACTTGGCAAAGATGTAAGTACTTAGGTGTAAATCTCTAAGTCAGCTTTTGTTAATCTGAATAGACCTTTATAACCTTAAATTTTTTATCATGATATAGAGTATATTCTAAACCAGAGTTGAATCACATATAACTTTACATTTCTATCATCATACAGTCTATGCCAACTCAAAATATTTGAAACTTGTTGAATTTCTTAGTCTAAAAGGAGATAAAATGAACAGAGGGTTCATTAGGACTAATAAGTGTATTCTTTAACCTTAGTAAAAGATGGCTTCCAGCCATGTAGTTGCTTACATCATTATATGTCACCAGCTAAGATGGAGAAGAGCCACGTGGTTACTGTTTCAAACATGTTTTTCTAACCAGTAGTTACATGCACATGTACACAGAGTTGAATCTAAGTTATATACACATACATGCAAAATTAAACCCAGCTTACATTTACACATAAAGGGTTAAATACAAGTCACATGCATTCACACACACACACACACACACACACACACACACACACTAAACAAGAGTTGGGTAAATAAAAAGAAAGGAAGAACCAGTGTGTGCTGAGTGCTAGAAAACTCCATCTAACCTGCACGTTGCCACAAACAGACAGAGCATATAGAAGGGGAGAGCAGACAGACCCAAGCAGGTCTTGGAGCAAAGAAAAAGGAAGAAAGTGGAGAATTTTTTCTCTGTTCCATGACTGCCTGGTCCAAAGAATACTGAGGCCAGATTTGATTTGAAAGGAGTAGTCAGTGGATCTTAAAAGCAAGGAGATGTATGACACAGTTCCCAAGGATGAAACAGATCCAGGGATTCAGGGAGGATCAGATTGAGTGGGAACAAGCTGTTCAGTATGTCATCATGTAAGCACAGGGCCAAGGGCTCTGAACCCAGGAGAGACACAGTTGCCTGGTACCAGGACTTCAAGAAAAGGCAGAAGGCAAGGAGCGCACTCTGCTCAAGAAATGAAGCTTCATATCCAGGGGAATGGTCAGAGGCAGGGAGCCCTGCCAAAGACCAAATTGTTGGTATTGAATAGAAGGCAAAGCTGTGGGTGAACAAGAAGCAGATTTGTTACAAGTGGAAGAGAGTGGATCTGTGCAGGTGGAGCAGGTGGAGCAGGTGGGTAGGCTCCTAGTGTGAAGTGGCTACCTTTGGCGGGCCCTGCCAGGAATGCCACTAAGCAAGCTCGCCACATGCAACAGAGTTGGTGCAAGAGGTTTATTGGGAGGCAGAGAGTGAAAGTGTGAAAGGCTGCGTCAGAGTGGGAACTTGAGAGAGGCAGACAAGAGGAAGAGAAGCATGAGAGAAAAAAAGGGGCAAGGGAAGAAATTAGAGACAAAGAAAGGAGTAAAAGGCAAGAGATGAGACAAAGAGAATGAACTCTGCCTGGTGGGCACTTTTAAAGGGTGCACATGTCACATAGCTGATGACTGAAAGGGACCTGGTGACATGTAACTACTTTGGCAGCAGAGGCAGGCTGTTGCTGTGGAAAATAATATTGGAATTCTTTTTTTAAACATTTATTTATTTATTATGTATACAACATTCTGCCTCCATGTATGCCTGCACGCCAGAAGAGGGTGACAGATCTCATTACAGATGGTTGTGAGCCACCATGTGGTTGCTGGGAATTGAACTCAGGACCTCTGGAAGAGCAGCCAGTGCTCTTATCTTCTGAGCCATCTCTCCAGCCCAATATTGGAATTCTTTAATGAAAGAAGCAGAGTTAGACATATAAAACCCCAGTTTTTTCTCTATTTGAGAGAGTTCACTTAATGAAAAGGGGAAAATGTAGTTTAACAGGCTTTATAACTAGCAGGAACTGAGTAGAGGAACAGGAAGAGAGAACAGCGAGAGGGTTTGAAAATGGGAAACTCCCGTCCAGCTATCAGATCACTGGCAGAATGTTGTAAAAGTCCTGTAAAATATTGGGATATAGGGTGCTGGGAAGCAACCATTTGGATTGATATTTAAGGGGTATTGGGCCAGATATGCCAAAAGTTTGAGGTTTTTCAAAGGCATTCCACGGAGATATAGTGGAAGACATAGTTCCCATGAGTGAGGTGGAGAAGTAAGGTCCAAGGGTCTACAATTCCTACCTTCCCAGGAATCCAGAGAGGATTGGATTTGAGGAGGCACAGGGGCCATGTGTGCTGAGTCCCAAGAGATGTGGTTGTCTGATATGAGGGTTTGTTGAAGAGGCGAGAAACCACAGTCAAGAGACGAATCCTCACTTGTGGGGAATGGCCAGAGAAGGGGGCTTACCATTCATACCAGTGTTCAGTGGAGGTGCCCAGCCATCCCTTAGGTGGAGAAGTGAGACTGTCAGATGTGGACCGGGTTCCAGGGTCCTGGCAAGCCTCAGACTGCTGCTGGGCAAGAGGAAGTGCCAGGAGAGCCTGCCAGGGTCACAGCACCAATGTTATAATTTATTTAAAAATAGTGGGAAGGAGTCATGCCGTGCAGCAGAGCTCACATGGGAGGTTTATTGGAAGAGGATAGAGAAGGGGGCGGAAAAGGGGACAAAGAAGGGGGCAGAGAAGTGGGCAGAAAGGGAACAGAGACTGGTTCCTGAGGGCAAGAGTGGTGGAAGAGAAAGAGACAGAGGTGGGCAAGGCCTGCTTTTTATAAGGGAACATAGCAAGTGTGTACAGGTGGTGTTCTCGGTAGCTGCAGCTGAGGGTGTATTATCCCGCCAGTACTCTGAGGGCAGACCAGTACAGATGCTTGAATTCTCACTAACATTGAGAATACTGACACTCAATATTGGTAGTGTTCCTTTCCATTTTCATTGCTGTTTTCTAAGTGGTATCATTACAGAGGTGACAACCACCCAGGCCCAAAGTCTTTGTTATCATATTCCACCACTCATCCTGAGAGGTCCATGCTCAGGTTGCCCCCTAGATTTCAGCACTCTGGAAGTCTTCATATTCCCACATACTCCATAAACTTGACTGAGGCTTTATTTTTAGCATTTGGTCTTTGATGGATATCCTGTTTCTTGACTTTTCCTGTTTACCCTTTTGTCACCCCAGCTCTGATAAAAGGAGCACAACACAAGCATAATGATCCTAATAAAAACGGGCAAAAGACATTTCTTAAAGAAGACATACAAATGAACAACAGGTGTAAGAAAATGTATTTAGCATCCTTTGTCATAGAGAAATGGAAAGACTCACCACATACCTGTTGAAATGGCTGTTTCCAAAGAGCAAGAGGGAAGTGCTGTTGAGGACTTGGAAATGGAAAAAAAAAGGAAGCCTTGTGTATCACTGGCACCAGAGCAACATGGTGTGCTCTCCAGAATGCAAAGCAAATTTTCCAAGTTGTCTGCCTTTTCCATTATGGATTCACATTCAAAAGAAATGAATTGATTTATGAGAGACACTGCTCAGGGTTCTTCACCATGTCAGGTTACAGAGATTACTGATGGTGTGTGTCAGTAGATGGTAATCCTTACATGTACCATTTAGCCTGAAGTGAACTGTGCCATTTGTGACAACAAGGGATTATCTGGGGATTTTCTGCTAAGTGAAGTCTGTGTATATAGAAAAACTGGTACCAAACAATTTCATTTGTACATGGGATCTAAACAATTTGAGCTCATAGACATAGAGAGTAGAATAACAGTTCAGGGACCAGAAAGGGAGCTGCCATGTTGAAGTGTGGCCAGTGGATGCCAAAGTTCATAAGAGTGAGTTTATTAGGTCTGCTGTGTGACGTCGTGATGTGGTGAAGAACAGTGCACTGTATGTTAGAAACCCTGGGAGTACATAGTAAGTTCTAATCAGTGTAGATGGTAAGCCTACAAGCCCCTCCTTCCATTAGCACAGTGGGGGAGGGCACTGCAGTGCATGGGTAGCAGAACCTCAGGTCATATTACTACCATGCAGTTTTTATTAGACAAAGTGAATGGAATTTATCTTTAAGAATTAAACCAAAGCTGAATAAAGAATTTTAATTTTGATATGTGGTGTATTTATTGATCAGTTATTTTTATCCACATTGAGCTGTAATGCTTCTTTTATGTTGAAGCTTCATGTGAGTGTCAGGTAGTGTTACTAGCACATCCTATACATATTATTGAAGGTCTTAGCATGCCTTGCTTTTCAGGAGGCCAATGTGTGTTCATTGATTTCAGTTTTCAGAATTGTTGATGATGGTTTGGCTTTTTACATTTCCACATGACTTTGAAAAACATTTGATCAAGTTATGAAAAGAGAAACTTCCCAGTGGGCTTTCTTTGGTATATTTAATACCAAAATAGTATTAAACTAGAATACTGCAGATTTTCAGAATTTACCAGTTCACATACATTAATATTTTTTATTAAAATGTTACATTTGTGAAATGTCCAAAAGTTTCACTTTTCAATAATTTGATCCTTCATTTTCTTTAGATGCCAAAGATTATACCTTTTTTAAAAAATAAAAATGATAGGCAAAAATGTAAATGACCTGTTAAATTTCATTTCAGATATGTTTTCTTCTTTTTGCCGTTCTCTACATCGTTTCCTACTTCATCATTACAAGATACAAGAGAAAATCAGGCAAGTAGAAATGTTTTGTTACAGCTTTCATCAGAGCTGGATATGTGAGGTGGTGTATGGGCTCCACCCACACATTGCAGTTCAGCCATGCTGATGCTGCTGACTGAAGTAAACAGTTGCCTGGTACTAAGAACACTAAAAATAACCCCCAGGGAACCTGACTATGCTCAGAGTCACCTTACTAGACCAGAGTCCTTGCTTATCACAATTCTCATGTCCAGCTAAGAATAGTGTTGGCTATTTAGTACTTGGGAAATCCAGAGTTTATGAGGGTGTTTGGTTCCTTGTGGCTGGTTTTAATTGAACATCCTATTCACCCCAGCCCCCTTCATTTTCTCACTATAGAATTGTCTCATCGTTTCTTTCTTTCTGCCTCTCTTTGTCTCTGTCTCTCTTTTAAGAAAGATGTGTTTGCTTATTTACTCTTTTTGTGCTATGGGTTTTGCCTGCATGTGTATTTGTGCACTATATTCATGCCTCATATCTGCAGAGGCCAGAAGAGGGTGTTGGATCCCCAGGAGCTAGAGTTACAGATAGCTACCTGCATATAATTGCTGAGAATCAAGCCTGGGTCCTCTGCAAGACCAGCAAGTGCTCTTAACTGTTGAGCTATCTCTCCAGACCCTGTTTTCCTTTTCCAAAGCAATGTAGAATTTAAAGTATCTGTAATTGTACTGGTATTTAATTATATAGCATCCTTGTATGATTTCATTTTGTCCCGAGTTAATCATTTTTGTGTTTTTCATGTCTTTATTATTTTTTAATGGACTGATCAATTCATACATTTTTGGTCAGAGTTTTATATGTTTTCTAGCACATGCTTTATTGCCTTTTGCTAATTCTCAGCTTTTTTTTTGAAATCATAATATTTCAAAATATGGTGCTAGGCTGATGGTTGATGCTCTATGATGCTTAAAGGTTCCATGTATTAAGGATTCTTTGATAAATATTACCAGCTTAAAACTCATCAAACAGCAGTATGTTGCAGTATGTTGTTTTAGAGCTGTCCCTTGGTTCTGTGACTGTTTGGAAATGTTCTTTGGATCATGTAATCTGCCAAAAATTTGAATGTCTGCAGATTCAAGATAGTGCCTCAGTTGTTTTAAAGATACTTGGTCACATGGCTTCAAAGATTACACACATAGGAGAAAGGAGAGGGTTTGAGGGAAGAATGCATTGTTTAAGGGGAAATTAAGGGTGATGCACAGGAAAACTTTAGACTTAGAAGATCTTAACACAGTAGTTTCAGGGATTGAGAAAGACTGTAGACCTTGATGGTGGAATAGAATGGTCATGTATAAGGAGGTAGTGAACTTTTTCTCCAGACTTGGTGATGGGTTAGGTGTAGGAGTGTCAGGATAAAAATTAATTGTGGGTGTGATTTTTGTGGTGCTTTTGACTGTGGTTATTTTGGGAAATCTGTAATTCATGATAGACACTACAAAGAATGGCCAAAGCTCACGAATGACACTGAGTTAAGTGAGCTCCCAGAGGTTCAGAGATCCAAGGAGAGCCTTTCAGAACATGAGACAGATGAGGAGCTAGAAGGATTGGGAGGATTTTGCAATATTTGTGTTCTTAGGCAATCTCTTTGGCTGGTAAGTTTATGATCAAGGACAAAAGAGATGGTGACTGAGGGGCCTGAGAGAGGAAGAGGAGAGAGGAAGGTATCCTAATGATGTCTGCCTGGTATTTAAAGAAATACGGAAAATGATATTTTTTTCCGTCTGTAACTTGGACAGTGCTTTCAAATTGTTGAGGTGATGATATCCAAGGTAGTTTAGAATAGTTTAAGAAAGTTTTAGCATTTCATTTACTAATGAAAATTTGAATTAAAGAAAAGTGTGAGTTCTAAGAGTGTGACATTTTATAATAGAGATGTCTGTTGGCTGTTTATCTTAACACTGTCTACATGCATTTCACAATCATCCTGTGGTTCTAAGTTTTATTTTTTGAGACTGTGTGTTTGTAAAATTTTAATTTATAAACAGTTAATCAACACTTGTGTCAGTTAATCAACATTTTTCAAAAAAGGTTACAATTCACTTAACATGTTAAAACGAAATTTATATTTGGGTCTTTGTTGAAGTTTACAAAATGCTCTTTGAAAGACTTTTTCATTTAGTAGTTGAATTTTTTAAACTTTCTATTTTTGGTACTTTTTTAAGATAAATTCATAAAATACTTCGTTGGAGATAAAATAGTAACACTATAAACATTTTTCTTTTTGCAGATGAACAAGAAGATGAGGATGCTGTAGTCAACAGGATATCGTATGTATTTGTGTTAGTTAGGTTTGCTATCGCTGTGAAGAGACACCATGACCACAACAACTCTTATAAATAAAAACATTTAAGTGAGGTAGCTCGCTTACAGTTTCAGAGGTTCAGTCCATTATCATCAGGATGGGGAGCATGGTGGCATGCAGGCAGATGTGGTGCTGAGAATCCTACATCTTGACTCAGAGGCATCAGGAGGTAGACCTCAAAACCCGCCCCCGCACTGACAGACTTTCTCCAACAAGTCCACACCTCCTAACAGTGACATTCCCTTTGGGGGCCACTTTCTTTCAAGCCACCATAGTATTCTAAAATTTAGTTGTTCTGTTTATAGTTTTGAAGTTAGAGTCTAAAGGAAATAATTGCCTAAAGTACTAATCTTTATTAATAATATTCTTAAAAAACACCTGTAAGCAAATACACATGGTTACTTTAGAACTGATCGTTTCTTGCTAAGATGTGTTTATTCAAGCTGAGTGTGGCACATGCCTGTAATTCTAATAATGGTAAGGGGGTGGTGGGATGATCAGGAGTTCAAGGCTAGCCTCAGCTACATAGTAAGTAAGGGCAGCCTAGGCTACATGAGATCATATTCCCTTCCCCTTCTAAGTGCTTATTTAAAGAAATGGCAGATTTCATTTTCAGGAGATTTTTTTAATAAGGAAAAGAGCTTAAAGGTAGAATGGTTGTTTAGGATAAACCTAGTTTGGTATAGTGGGCACAGGCTTGTAGTCTCAGCATTCTAGAGGTGGAGGCAGGAGGATTGAGAGTTTGAGGACAGCCTGGGCCACACAGCAAGACTCTGAGAGAAAGGGAAAACTATCAAACTTTTTTCAGCCATTTGTGTCCTGAGCAGACTCTCTGAAGCAAGCAGCAGGTAGACTTTTTGCTCAGAGTGACACATTTGCCTGTGGAGAGCACAGAGGGGTCTGATTGCTTTGTAGGTTCCTTATGTATGTGGAGGAGATATTATAGAAATGTACTTTAATTTTTGAAGTATCAAATTGAATGGGAAACAGTTAAGTTCTTTCTATTAGATTTTGCCTATTTAATGTGAAATCTGGGCCTGAAGAGATGACTTAGTGGTTAAGAGAACTGACTGCTCTTGTAGAGGACATGGGTCTGGGTCCTACCACCCACATGGTGGCTCACAACCATCCCTAACTCCATTTTCAGGGAACCCAAAGGGTGGCAAGTTCTCCATGAGAGTATCAGTGTCACCACAGATAAAGAGGGTGTCCATGCCATAGGGAGGAACCTGCCAAGGGTGTTTGAGCTGAGTTGGGGAAGGAGGATGTTTTGAGTGTCAGGACCATTCAGTCCAGAATGGGGAGCTACCCAGACAGGAAGGTATGTGTCTGTGTAGAATTGGGATCAGTATGGTAGAAAATTGGTTCCTTGTAATGATGGGGAGGCTTAATTAAAGTCAATAGGAACCAAAAATTAAGGGAAAAAGGAGAAACAAAAATGGCCACTGAGTTTTTGGTTTGGAGTTGGGGTTGTGCCATTGTGAACACATGGTTTTCAACACCTATGAGAAGTAGAACTGCAGTATAAAAGTAAGTGTGACCATGTTTTTGTACATGCAGAGTGCACATTGTATGCCTCCGCTTTGCCTCCTGAGGATGTCTCCAAGTAGCAGGAATTCCATATTCCATGGCCCAGGCTGTGTTTAAGTAGAATTTTCCACTTAGTAGAACCAAAATTCCTTGAAGGAAATTATGTTAGCCTAGTGTGTGTTCAGTGTTATGGTGGGTAAGAGGAAAGAGGAGCTGATTTTACTGAGAGGAGCAAGAAGATAGGAATTTAGGGACACATGACAAGCAAGTGGCATTTGAGGTCTGTCGTGCTATTCAGGCACATCTGCCATGTGGAGTGTTGTATGGGCACCCAAGAGAAAGAGAGTGACCTGTGGTACTGACTCACTTTTGGGTATCCTACTCCAAGGCTGTCTCCAAGGTATGAAAAAAATCCATGAGGGTGGCGAGGGCTAGACTTTTCTATCTGAGGGGTAAATAAGGAAACACACACTTTCTAATGGTAACTTTTTCTTTTATTTCATCTTGAAAAATCTCTTTCTGAAAATCTCTCTGTCTCCACACATCTACATCTCTTTACATAGAGCGACATAACACTTCTCTCTCTCTTGTATGCCTCTCTCCATCACCCTTCCTTATCACACTTCTCTCCTACTTTTCCCTACCTGTCGTCTGCTCTTCTCCAAAACTTCTGAGCAATTATGAATCACATCTTCAGGATCACAACACTACTTGAGTAAACAATAAGAAACAGAGCCAAACTGATCACAGTTTTTCTCAGGCTAGAGAGGTCATGCTGACCAGCTAGTGTATAAAGTAAGCAGGGTTTCCAGGCAGAAAGTGACATTGAATTTCAGGACTTAAACAATAAACAGTTAGTTGACTGAACCTTCAGGTTGGGAGTATGTGCAGAAAGTCAATTGCTGAGAAAGTTATGTCTACTAAAGACATAAATCAGCAATAAACACCTGGGAAATTGATCTTGCATATTTGTCTGTAGGGGCAACCATATATTCATCTCCAGGGAAACTAGTTTGTTTTGAATTTGTAAAACTAGCTGTCTTAGTGACTGAGAATACTATTATTTTCTTATGTCAGTCTGAGTAATAAAAAATATCCTAGTATTATTTCTATTCATCAGAATTATGCAGATTGAGCAGAAATTATCCTCCTGACCATCTACAGCTATATGTGTGCCCAGTAGATAGAATATTGTCACAAGATAAACACACAAGCAGTGGGAATAATACCCATAGATGTTTTTAGTGGCACATGAGAAAATTACAGACAGAAACAGTTATCTTCAGCCAGTGACCCCACAGCCTTTCCAAGTGGGGCTCCCCATCAGAGTCATTCATTTGGTAGGTTGACCTGTTGAACACTAGTTGTCACCTTCTGTATACTACCATGGCCTCCAGCACTATGGGCAGAGACCTGGAAACCACACAATTCATTGAGAGTTAGAAAACAGTTGGGGAATAAGTGTAAACTGAAATGTGCCCTGCTGAGGGGCCTATAGTATTGGGAGAGCTGTGCAGGCCCTAGGGTGGTGAGTATTTGGATTTGATCTTGGCAGGGATGATACTAATCAGGGTGATGGTGTCCACTCTGGGCTGGATCTGGCCATTTACTCCAGATGAACAACTTTTCTGAGTACTTTTTCAGGAAACGTCCTCTTCATTTTTTGGATTAATTCATGATGCTTCTGAGTTCAGTTTTGTTTGGAGTGTTCCATTGATCTACATTAAATAGTTGGCCTTTGATTTACTGAACCCCGGGGTTTCTAGGTACTTGTAGCTGTGTAGGCAGTCATTTCTACTGTTTGCTACGGGATGGCACTGAGTGCAAGGTTACTCATGGTGGAACATTTATTATGACTTTGTTTGTTGTTTTCAAGACAGCTTCTTTATGTATGGAGTCCTGGCTGTCCTGGAACTCGATCTGTAGACCAGGCCGGCCTCAAACTCAGAGATTTGCTTGCCTCTACCTCCTGAATGCTGGGATTAAAAGTATGTGCCAATACTGGCCTTATTCCCATGACATTTAAAAAAATTTCTCACATTTATTTTCACATTCTTTCAATATTAGCTTCAGTGTTATGGATACTCAAGTTCTATCTTTAGTGATAATTAAGTTTCCTTTGCCATTACTGCTGCTATGTCTGCTGCCTGCCTGGTTTCTTCCTCCCTTCCACATTCCCATTTCTCCCCTTCATTCCTCCCTCCCTCCCTTCCTTTCTTCCTTCTTTCTCTCCCTCTCCTTCTTTTCTGAGGCAGGGTCTCACTATGTTGACCTGGCTGACCTGGAACTCTCTATGTAGTCTAGGCTGGCTTTAACTCACAGAAATCTACCTTCCTCTGTCTTGCTATTTATTTTTTAAAAATCTTTTTTTCAATATTAGATGTTATAAAAATTTAAAGCTTTTCAGAAATGTGTAACTGGGAAGTGAAAGCCCATTGTGATTATACTCTGTCCTGTGGGTTGTTATAAACGATGTTGGATTTTGGAACAACACATTTCCTGATATTATGTAAGCATTTCTTGGTGTGACTAGAGAGTCTGCTTTGTATTTATTGTTAGAGTTTTTCTTCAGTTTGTTTTGTTGACTTAATTTATTTTAGATCCTAATTTTTACATATTGAAGCTGTATTATTTCGGAAGTATTGATTAGTGTTATTTACTACTCTCTGCTATTTACTACTATAATTTAACCTTGTTTAAATGAGATGTCAGGGGCTGGTGAGATGGGTGTGTGTCAAGGTACTTGCTTGGTAAACCTGGAGACCTGAGTTTAATATTGGATTCTGTGTAAAGGCATAAGGAGAAAACAGACTCCACATAGTTGTCCTCTGACCTTGCGTGCATGCCCTATCACCCCTCCCCTGCATAGCGCGCGTTCTCTCACATGCACACAAACAACAATACATAATTTCTTAAAACTGTGCAGTACTCTCTTCAGTATATAGATCTTGTTATGGATTTCACCTGGCTGCACTTTCTGGATCCTACATATGCTATTTGTCCTTCAGTTGCATATCTGTAATGGGAATCTTATGTAACACACTAGTGTTGCTCTCATGTTCACTGCTTTCCAGACTCCTAGTGATGATGTCTCTTCTCTCTTGCAGGTTGTTTCTGAGCACCTTCACTCTAGCGGTTTCGGCTGGAGCTGTGTTGCTTTTACCCTTCTCAATCATCAGCAATGAAATCCTGCTTGCTTTTCCTCAAAACTACTATATTCAGTGGCTAAATGGCTCCTTGATCCATGGTTAGTATATATTACTTAATATAGTCATGACTAATGTGTGAGTTTTTTTTTTTTTTTTTTTTTTTTTTTTTTTTTTTTTTTTTTTTTTTTTTTTTTTTTTTTTTTTTTTTTTGGTTTTTTGAGACAGGGTTTCTCTGTAGCTTTGGAGCCTGTCCTGGAACTAGCTGTTGTAGACCAGGCTGGACTCAAACTCACAGAGATCCGCCTGCTTCTGCCTCCCGAGTGCTGGGATTAAAGGCGTGTGCCACCACTGCCCGGCTAATGTGTGAGTTTTTAACTACACTTTAAGTTACAGGTTTTTCTTAGTTTCCTTCACAATTTGTAACTTCTTCCAGTAAACTATTGTCTTGTGAGGGTTTCTATTGCTGTGATAAAACACCATGACCAAAAGCAACTTGGGGAGGAAAGGATTTATTTCAGATCACTGTAGCATGAATTCTAGTTGGTCTTAATAATAAAAACCCGGAGTCAGATATAGGAGTTAATGCTGAAGATCAGAGAAGCATAGTAGCCAGACACTAGAGAGTTCTTCTAATTCTACCAGTGCTGAGACTGAAGGGGCGATCCTGTCCCCAGAGTGTCTCCTCGGACATTGTCCTCTGACTGTAGGGGGAATCCTCAGACTGCAACTGTTTCCTGTCTCCTTCCACTTATATTCTTCTCTCTGCCCAGCCATACCACTCCCGTCTCCACCTCCCTAGTGCTGGGATTAAAGGTGTGTGCCACCACTGCCTGGCCTCCAGTGGCTTAGCTTTGCACTCTGATCTTCAGGCAAGCTTTATTTGTTAAAACGCAACAAAATATCACTACAGAGTACAGCTCAACATCAGATTTCATCACTGAGGGAAGTCAGGACAGGAACCTGGAGGCAGGAGCTGATGTAGAGGCCATGGAGGAGTGCTGCTTATTGGCTTGCTTCTCAAAGCACGCTCAGCCTGCTTTCTTATCCACTCCAGGACCACCTGCCTAGTGGTGTCACTGTGCCCATTGGACTGGATCTACCTATGTCAATCACTAATCAAGAGAATTCCCTATAGACTTGCCTACAGGCCAATCTTATGGAAGAATCTTCTTAATTAATATTCCCTCTTCCTTTGCATGACTGGGGCAGACTGAGGGGCCACTGGCAGTGGCATCAGGATTTATCTCTACTGCATCATGTACTGGCTTTTGGGATCCTGTTCTCTTTGGATGTATACCTTGCTCAGCCTAGATATAGTAGGAAGGGCCTTGACCTTCCACAAGGCAATGTGCTTTACCCTCTCTGAGGATTAGATGGGGTGGGGTGGGAAGGTGTGTGGAGGGAATGGGAGGAGGGGAGGGAGTGGGAACCTGGATTGATATTTTTTAAAAATCTAATAAATTAAAAAAATTCCCTCTTCCTGCATATGTTTATGTTTATGTCATGTTGACAAAACAATAGCAGTGCAACTGTTGTAGCCTCTGTGAGGCCAGAGACAGCTCTTACTCACACTGCTAGCTTTAGTTACTATTTTCCTTTACTTAACTAAGAAGCAGTTCTTATACTTACTGTAAGTTTTGAATTGGTATGTGTGTCTGTTTTGAAATAGTGTCTCACACTATAACCTCAGGTGGTCTAGAGTTTGCTTGTAGGCCTCGAACTCCTAGTTCTCCTGTTTCAGCCTTTCAAGTGTTGGGATTACAGACGTGAGCTACTAGCCTGAATATTTACTTGATTTCGGTTCATTTAAATATTGTAGGCAAAGACTTTTTTGGTTCATCTGGTTATGTCAGAGAACCTCAATCTCCATTGAAGACCTGATAGAGCAGAGACTACAGTTGTTATTTTGTTTTCTTAGTCATTTTAAAACATGACAGAATATAAACAAGGTCTGCTGGTTAAAATTTTAACGTGATTTAAAAAGTATTGATGGTATCTTTGTATTGTGGCATGCACCTTTAATCCCAGCACCGGAAGGCAGAGGCATGAAGCTCTATTTGAGTTTCAGGTCATCAAGGACTAGATAGTGAGATCATGTCTTCCTCTCCCTCTTTCTGTCTCTCTCTCACACACACACATGCTCGCACATGCACACAGGACAATATAGATCTTTTCCCTGGAAGTGAGGTAGACCTGCCGTGCAGTTTTGGGCAGGACACTATGTTGTCTTGTCCTCAGGTCACTACTCTCTTAAGTAGAATAGTAAATGCACCTTGCACACTTGCTTTTAGGAATATATCTAATAGAAAAATATGCCTTTAATAGGCACGTAGTATGTGATAGTTGTTGTATGAATTTAGTATGTATGCACTAACTATTCTCTCTGCTAGGATAGTTCTTTATGGTGTCTGTTAGATTAGATTATGACTTTTGGGTGCTTGAATAGCTTTCTTACTCTTCCTGTCCATACCATTCTTATTTTCTTAGTATTGATGTTTGTGGCTAGTGTTATTAATTATGGTATTATTACTGTCAAACGATTTTATTATGTTTTTATAATTTGATAGTATATGGATGGTTGGATACATTGTTTATGAACACTAAAGGTATGTAAAATTGGGACACCTCACTGTGAGATTTTTTTCCTATTCCAGTGAAGTTGTTTTATAATAGTGAAGACAGTCTATAAAACCATATCTTTTTTTATTGTTTTATTATTTTTTTTGAATTTTTTTATTACTTAAAAAAATACCAATCCAAATTCCCACTCCCTCTCCTCCTCTCAGTTCCCTCCCTCTCCCTCCATAGACCCTCCCACCCTACCCCTTCAACCTTAAGGGAATGCCATGCACCCCACCCTGTGGAAAGTCCAAGGTCCTCCCTACTATATCTAGGTTGAGCAAGGTTTACATCCATAGGGAATAGGGTCCCAAGAAGCCGGTATATGCAGTAGAGACAAATCCCAGTGTCACTATTAGTGGCCCTCAGTCTGCCCCAACTGTCAACCCCCTTCAGAGGGGCTTGGTTGTTCCCATGCTCATTCACTTCCAGTCTAGTTGGAGTTGGTGAGCTACCATTAGCTCAAGCAAACTGTCTCAGTGGATGACCCCCTCATGGTCTTGAATTCCTTGCTGATATTCTCACTCCTTCCACTCTTCAACTGGATCTTGGGAGCTCAGTCCAGTGCTCTGATGTGAGTCATTGCCTCTGTTCCCATCTGTTGTTGGACGAAGGTTCTATGGTGATATTTAAGATAATCATCAGTCTGACTACAGGGTAAGGCCAGTTCAGACACCCTCTCCTCTATTGCTTAGGGTCTTAGCTGGGGTCATCCCTGTGGGTTCTTGGGAGTTTTTCTAGGGCCAGGTTTCTTGCTAACTCCATAATGGCTCCCTCAATCAAGATATCTCTTTCCTTGCTCTCATATCTGTCCTTCCTCCACCTCGACTATCCCATTCCCTCAAGTTCTCCTCAACCCCCTTTCTCCCCTACTTTCTACCCCCACCCCCCACTTCCAAATTTTTGTCTGATTCCAATTTCCAGGTGGGTCTATATATGTTTTTCTTTTTTTCTTTTTAGATTTATTTATTATGTATATAACATTCTGCCTCCATGTACGCCTGCATGCCAGAAGAGGGCGCCAGATCTCATTACAGATGGTTGTGAGCCACCATGTGGTTGCTGGGAATCGAACTCAGGACCTCTGGAAGAGCAGCCAGTGCTCTTAACCTCGGAGCCATCTCTCCAACCCTATATATGTTTTTCTTTGGGTTCAACTTACTACTTAGTGAAACCATATCTTGAAGAATAGTCAGTGACAAATATTTACTTTTTTTTGGTTTTTCGAGACAGGGTTTCTTTTATATAGACTTGGCTTGTTCTAGAACTCTCTCTATAGACCAGACTGGCCTCAAACTCAGAAATCTACCTGTTTCTACCTCCTAAGTGCTAAGATTAAAGGCATGCACTGCCACCACCACCACCTTTGGGCTGTATTTACTATTTCTTAAGCTAAAGGATTTCAGATTTTTTTTTCTTCTAATTTAGGAGCCTTCTTTTGAGTTAATGGTAAATGTCTTTAACAAAAAATTGACTGACTTGCCATTTGACTCAGAGAAGAATCCAAGGTACCTTGTTTTATTATATAATTTCCCTAGTTGATGTTTGAGAGGCAGAGTCACTTCTCCATCTAGTGCTGCTTGCAGTGATGCTGGCTGCTATAAAGGCTCCACTACCTTGGCTATGAAATAGAGCTTACTTTTCAGTTGCTGTTGTGATGTTTGTGCAGAAGCCTCCAGAGAGCTGTAGTGAGTCTGAAGCGATCATCAAGACCATGTGTTTGCTGTGAACCAGCTGTTATAATTTATTTAAAAAAATGGCGCCAAGAGAAGTCATGCCATACAACAGGGCTCACATGGGAGGTTTATAGGAAGAGGAGAGAGAAGGGGAAGGAAAGGGGCTTTGCCCCTTTTCTTTAGGGGGGCAGAGAGGAGAGGACAGAGAAGGGAGCAGAGGGGGGGCAGAGGCTGATCCCTGGGGACAAGGGTGGCTGGAGAGAGGAGGGGGAAGGAGGGAGGGGAGGAAGAAGGAAGGGAGGGAGAGAGAAGGTAGGCAAGGCATTGTATTAAAAGGGAATACAATGAGTGTGCACAGGGAGTGCCCTTAGTGACTGCAGCTGAAGATGTATCCTATCAGTACCCTGAGGGCAGGTCAGTACAGATGCCTGAATGCTAACACCAGCAAGCTGCCATCTAGAAGTACGGTTCTGAATGACACAGGAGTGAGCTTTATGTCTTCTCTCTTTGTGAAAGTACAGGAGGCACTTTCTGTGGATGCTGTTGCTGAGAAGATGACTCTGGGTGTGAGGAGGGGCAGCTACACTTCCAGCTGTGACTTTCTTTACTGTGCACAGTAAAGTACATGCTCACTCCAGAATGAATAAGAATACCAAAACGTGCAAAGCAGGAAATGACGTCGACTATTTTGTAGTACATATACACACTGTGTGTTTATAGCACATGTAGCTTGGATCTTTTCAAGCACTGAATTTGTGCTTATTATTTTTCTGCTCATCATGTTCTTTGAAAACATTTTTAGTGCCTGTAAAAGAGCTCTGTGCATAGTCACCAAGCAGCCTTCAGAGTTACCTTGTAGCTTTCTGGAGTGAGACCACTTATTCTCCAGTGACTTCTGAGGGATGTGAGATGAGGGCTGCATGGCCCCATCTACCAGCAGCTTTCTCTCCTGTGGGCCCGCCCTTAATTGTCTCCTGTTGGGTACCCAGGGGATTTTCACAGTGACTTTTGAGTTTCTCATAATTTACGTAGATAATTAGGATAAGAAATTATTAGGCTAATAAGTATCATTGCCAAACTATTTTCTGGAAATATTTGCTTATATCCTTCTGACAGATGGTGTAGGTGCCTTTGTTTCTAACATAAATCCAGCAGGATCAAATACTGATATCTTTGTTGCCAAAGATATGACTGAGAAGTAGTTCTCAATGATCATCATTAGAAAAATTCATGATCTTTCAATTTTAGTTTGTCTATAGACATCTACTCATACATAATTTGTCATGTTCTTTCCCTTTTCTGTTTTTTTATGTTGAAGTATGTGATTTCTTTACATGTAAAAATAAACCTCTATAAATGTTTCTATACTTGCTATTTGAGTTCTGGAGTTTTTATATTTTTGTGATGCCTGGTCTTTTTCTTCTTTTGGCTTCTCTAATTGTTTTTCTGTGTAAAAGATCCCCTCTCACCATGGATGTTAGCAAACATTGACTTTCTTCTTGTCAGCAGTGTGTTTGCACTTGACTGTTTACTCCATCTGGAGTTCACAGAGTGGGTTTGTCCTCACCTTCCAGGCTCACTGTCCTAGCACCACCAGTCACTAGCCCCTCTAGTGACTTTAATGATATCTTTTTATTTTGGAGGTCATCATCCCATGAGAGTCTGCTTCTTGGCTTAGGAGTCAACTAGACCTGGCTTTGAATTTCAGCTCTGTGTTTTACTATTAGTAACCCTGAGCAAATTGTTTAAGTTTTTCAAGTCTTAGTGTTTTATCTGAAGAATGATCAGAACAAGAACTAGTTGGTTGCATTTTTGTACGTGGAGAGTGGAATGTAAGAGGAAGTAAACTGCATTTTTTCATGAGCCACTGGGTGACAAACAGTATCTGGAGAAAGAGGCTGCTGTTATCTACAGCAACTCCCTATCCTTTTGGGTTAGCAAGTCTTTTGTTTTGTTTTTGAGGCAGGGTTTCTCTGCAGCTTTGGAGCCTGTCCTGGAACTAGCTCTGTAGACCAGGCTGGCCTCGAACTCACAGAGATCTGCCTGCCTCTGAGTGCTGGGATTAAAGGCGTGCGCCACCACCACCCAACTCTATCATGGCTTCTTTATCCTCTTGGTAAAGTTAATACCTCTTCTGTCCAGGAAGTATTTTCATGGGATACAAGTATCTTCCTTTTTTCTTCCTGTCCAGAGAGGGCTGTGGAGCTAGAGCCACCCACACATCTATAGAGATTGTAAGTGCTTAGACTAAATGAGGCCTAGACCCTTCATCTGTCAGTTGAGAACAGTATGCACAGATAGGAGGAAACCTTGAGTATTTGGGCCACTTCTAAATGAAATTACTTGTTCTCTTAGGACCAGCTTATGCTGGATCACACACACATCATTTCTATTTGAGGATACAGTACTTTTGCACATGCCTAGTTTTTTGGATTAGGTACGGTATCATAAGATACTCTATTATTATGATAGGCAGCTGGATGACCTATCACAGCCCCAAGATCAAGCACTTAGTCTTTGTGAAAGTCCGGTATTAGGTCAAGAGCTTTTTCTCAAAAGGCAAGTAGTTATCCAAAGAAGGCAGCCTCCACTGTGATTGAGTTAGCATGCCATATATTTTAAGCTGGAAAAGAGGAGGCAGAGGTGATAAAATGGCATCATTGACATAACTAAAATAGAAATCAAAGGAAAAATGCAAAGATCCATTTGTAGTGTTTACTCTTTGTGTTTGTGCCGTGTTAACAAGTTCAGTGGTACAGCATAGGACATGTTCTGGAACTAGACAGAGGCAGTGAATACGCCACATACCACTGAAGACCTTATCAGAATGACTACTTTTCTGCAGTGTGTGTTTAAAATTAGAGCCAATAATGGTAACTTTTTAAAAGAGAGGAGAGTTTAAAAAAAAAAATAGCCAGGTGGTGGTGGTGCACGCCTTTAATCCCAGCACTTGGGAGGCAGAGGCAGGCGGATCTCTGTGAGTTCAAGGCCAGCCTGTTCTACAGAGCTAGTTCCAGGACAGTCTCCAAAGCTACAGAGAACTCCTGTCTCGAAAAACCAAAGAGAGAGAGAGAGAGAGAGAGAGAGAGAGAGAGAGAGAGAGAGAGAGGAGAGTGATAGGATTAATGTTTAGTCTTAAAATCTAGAAATAATTCTCCAATGTTGGAAGTATTTTTCTCCAGGGGTACCCAATGTTTACTTGACTTTTATTTGCTGGGGCAGAGATATACGTTGATAACTGAGTGTTCAGCTCAGGTGAAGTTGTTAAAATGAGCCTCAGTGATCTGGCTGGTCTCTGTGAATACTGCAATTTATTTTGACTTATCAGGAGCAGTGAACTGGGGATATCATGAATAAACAGTGCAAAACCCATCTTTTCTCCAAAATCTGTTTGTAAACACAGAAGGTAAAACAAGATTTTAGGCTATTAGCAATCAAACTTAAACAGAAGATATATTTGCTTATGAATAGTTATTAAAAGGTAAACCTTACATTTTATTGTACCATTGTTAAATGCTACTAATGATTTATTAGTGAGCTGACACAGTTTAGTTTGTTGTGACAGTTGCGTTAGTACAGTGGCTAGACACTGAGATACCGTTTACATATTGAAAACCAGTCTCGTTTTTGGGTAGGAAAAATGACTTAAATTAAGTTTCCTGGATCCAAACTGGTTTGGTTTTTAGTCAGTCCATTATGGATGAGGATACCAATGAATAACATCTTGTTATGTATACATTGGTTGAGAAAAAGGATACTTACAATCAGATGTACCCCTGCCTCACCTTGTTTATTTTGTAGTACAAAGGTTCAAACCCAGTGCCTTTGCGCATTATTTTTCTTGTAAGTCTATCAGATTAGCAGACCCTGAGGTTCTCTCCATGTAAGTTGAGAACCTCAATTGTATTTTGGAACTATTTTGTGATACCAGCAGGTGGCGGTAGAAGATAAGGAACCTTATAATGATCTGGCAATTTGGTCTTGTGTTTGAAACTGAATATTCTGGGACTGTTGTTGCCTCCAGCTGAAACCTCTTCTAGAGGTGGGCACTGGCTGCTTACCTTCAATAGCATGCTATGGATGCTCACTTTGACAAACCACCTTTCTTAAGTTTTGCATTCTATATATTGAAGTTTTTAATTCTAGTGTTTTGAAGCAGAGAAGTTTGACAATTTTTATTTTATAAATTAATATGAACATATGCAATAAAATATGTGTAATGTTGGTAACAATAATTTTCAATTGTATCAAAATTGTAGAATGCTTTTTAAGGGAAAGACTGTAAACTGATTGAGCTTTGAAAAGCTTGTAAGCCACTTTACAATGTGTATTGAATACCCATATTTTTCCCCCCAGAACTAGCCTTTTGCTCAGGGTCCTCCTTGCCTCCACCTTCCAAGTCCTGTGATTGCCCGTGAGCCACCGCTCCTGGCTTTAGGTAAACTTGTTATGTTCGTATATTAGACAAACTTCTAATGGTGAGTTTAGACTTTCCTATATGTCTAGTATTTTGTAATTATATTGCCATAATTCAGTTCATTTTTATTTCTTTTGCCTAATAAAGTTAATTAAAAATACATGACAAAGACATATTAGTTTGTCAGTTGATACGTGTAACTGTGTGATAATCCTCTGTGATTTTTTTCACTTGCCCAGAAGATAACTTTTATTTTTTTGAGATGGGGTTTCACCACATAGGCCTCTCTGGCTGACCTGGAACTTGCTGCATAGCCCATGCTGACTCAGACTTCTGAGAGCCTCCTGTTTCTACCTCTCTGGCCCTGGGATTACAAGCATGTGCCACCACTCCCGACTCTTTACATTGTTTTTAGAGATTAAGTTTAGGTGTTTGTTCTCATGCAGCAAACACTTTATTGACCAAGCTAGCTCCCTAGCCCTATCTTAGTTTGAGTGAATTGGTTAGAATATCGTTATTATTTTTTATTTGAGTTTTTGCCTGAGGCAAATTTTACTTTTTTGGCTTTTGGCCTGTATAGAAGAATTTGGATTTCTTGTTCTGGAAATATGTATGTGTATAGATTAATAATAAGAATAATAAACCTCTTTTGTGCTACAGATTTTTCTGTTTATGAAAATATAGTAGACATTAGCATTCACAAACCTGTATTTGGTAGTTTTTCTGAGGCTGATGTTTGAATGGTGTGGACAGTGTAGCTAGCAGCAGAGAGCCTGGACTGGGTCTCCACCTCAGTTTATCTTTGTTGTTTTCATTATCTTTTAATTCATTGTATGGGGAAGCTTATGTGATACAGGGATATGGAGATTTAGGCATGTCACAAAGGTATTTAAATATACACCTCATAAATTTTAGAGTACTTCTGTGCCTCTTATAGAAGATTTATGCAGAAGGTAGAAAGGAAGACAAGTCCATCAGTCTGCTATATTTGTGTTGTTAATAACTTGTGTATCTTTTGGCAATTATTTTTTATGCTTAGTTTAAAATATGTATTTGTTTTTGTACATGCTTGTATGTGTGTGTGGGTGTATATGTGTGTTATGTGTGTGTTGTCTTGTGTATGCACCACACATGTGAGAGCCAGAGCAGGACGCCGGCTGTCTTCCTTTATCGTCTCCACCTTATTTCCTTGAGACAGGGTTTCTCCCTGAACTGGAAGTGCAACTATTTCATTGGGGCTGGCTAGGCAGGAAGCTCTTGGGATGCTCTGTCTCTGTGCCCCACTGCCGGGTTCCAGGCCGGCAAAGCCACGCTGGCTTCTTGTGTGGGTGCTCGGGTTCACACTCAGGTCCTCATTCTTATACACCGAATCAGTCCCCAGTCCCTCTTAGTTTTCTGTCACAATCATTTAAATGTATTTTTTAATGTCATAGTGGATAGTTTTTTATAGTGTAAGTCTTTGTGAGTAAAATTAATGAAATGGTAAGGAACGAGTTGAACTAGTTATAGCTATAATTCACACTATTTTATTGTCCCTGCTTTGTCTGAGTGATAGTACATTAGAAATTTTCATTTTTTAAATTTTTGTTTAAAAATTTGGGTATTGTTTCTCTTCTTGCTAAGAGCCAGAGTTGTAACCTATTTAACAGGAGAAAGCCCAGTGACAGAGTTGAAGACCTTTCAAGATCATGACAGCTGAGTGGTCTGAACTCTGGCTGTCAGATGTAAGGTGTTCCTCATTCAGGTAGCTGTTGTAAAGATGGTAAATTCCTTTAAATCACAGACAGGGTGAATACCTTATTCTTGCTCAAGACAGTACAGTGCACTAGGTACATAGAATTTCTCTAATGTGTTGTGTTCTTGAAATGGAATTGAAAAGTTTTTTTGGTGTGTGTATGTGCTTGTATATTTGTGCAGGTGTACATACATATGTATCCATGTGGAGGCCAGAGGTCAATCTCAGGTGTTATTTTACTCATAAGCTATCCACTTTTTAAAGACAGAGTCTTTAATTGGCTTGAATCTCACCAGTTAGCCTCGGCTAGTTGCTGGCCAGTAAGCCTGGGGATGCACTCATCTCCACCCCTCCAGCTCTGGGTTTGCAAGCATGTTTCATACCACCTGGACTTCTACATGCGTGCTATGAATGGAGCTCAGGTCCTCATGCTTGCAGAACAAACATTTTACCAAGTGAGCTGTTTCTCCAACCTCTTGAAATTAAAATTTAGAAAGTTTTCCTGTAGTTTAGAGGTGTTTTAGGGAGGTTTTGTGTATGTGTGTGTGCTTGTTCGTATATACCTGAAAAGATAACTATAGTATTGCTTTTTCCTATTTAATTGGCTTAATGATAATGGGCTCGGTTAAGCACTTTGCTTTATGCCAATGGACAGAATGAATGGACTAATCGTTCAACATGTCCTGAATAAAATATTATGAAACTGAAATGTTCTTTGGTAGATAAAAATAGTGAAATTAAGTTTATATGATGCCCTTCTCACCCACAGCAGTAAGTTTGAGATGGCATAGAGCAGTGGAGTGGGAGGGAGGCTGCAGCTCAGCTCTAGGTGTGCCATTATGACTTAGGGAACTTGTGCGTGAGGGGATTCATGGAAACTCTTTGAAAAAAAAATTTGCTTTTGAGTGAGATAATTTTCTTCTCCAAATTTCTGTTTCTGTGCTATTTTTGGAGTTAATATAAGTATTTTACTTTTAGATTCTCACAAGTGGTTTATCTATTTTGTGTAAGGATTTTATTGAGACAGTGATCTTTGTTTAGTCCTTTAGAAACAGAGAAGCCATCCTTTCAGTTTAAAGCATTTCTTTGTCTTGAGAAGATAGAAAACATCAATCTTTTCTAAGTGGTCTTCTTTCCCAAGAATGAATACCAGTAGTAGGCATTGGGCAGTGTCATAGGACCCTGTCCCAAAGGAGGCTTTGCAGCCATTTGTTGTTATGTCTAAGATATTCTAGATCCTCCTGTTTTCTCACAGGGACTATTCCTTCTCCAAAGCTCTGCCTCCAGATGTCATTACACTAGGGACTAGGCTTCCAGTTTGTGAGTTTGGTTGTATTTTGTCCATGATAACGTTAAAAAGCTAATCTTCCCTCTCATTAACCTATAGATTCAACACAATGCCAGTCAAAATCCCAATAAGTATTTTGGGTGGCAGATGGTTTGAAAGAAAATGGCTGCCAAAGGGAGAAAGTGCGTCACTGTGGGGGCAGGCTTTGAGATCTTTTTTGCTCACTTACTTCAGTGTGACAGTCATTCGACTTCCTGTTGCGTGCAAGATGTAGGACTCTCAGCTTCAGCACCACATCTGCCTGCATGTTGTCTTCCTGCATGTCTTTGTGCTGCCTACCATGATGATAATGGACTGAACCTCTGAACCTGTAAGCCAGCCACCCCAACTAAATGTTTGCTTTGTAAGAGTTGTCGTGGTCACGGTTTCTCTATGGCAGTAGGAACCATAGCTAAGACAGATGGAAACTGATAAACTGATTTAAAGTTTAGCTGAGAATTCAGTGAATTTTCAATAGCTAGAACAACATTGGAGGACTTGCTACTTCAAGATGGTTTTCAGTCTGTGATGATCAAGACAGTGTGGTAGCAGCATTAAATATGGGGCAGTGGTCAACCCAGCAAGGTACTGAGTCCAAGGGCACATACACACGTATTGCTGATTGACTTTTGACAAAGGTACAGAGATAAAATTTAGTAGGTAAAGGATGTTTTTAACAAGTAGAATTGGAACAGTTGGATAATCACAGACAAATTTGACCTTTAGTTGATACCTGGCTGCACATAAAAAGGTATCTTGAAGGACCATAGACTTAACTGTAAATTGTAAAACCACAAAAATTTCAGAAGCAAACAGGAGAATCTTTGTGACTCTGGGCTGCACCACTGTTTCTCAGGTAAGATCAAGATCAAGAAAATGTTCATAAATTTGGCTTTTTAAATTTGGTAAACTGTTCTCTGATTTGAAAAACAACCCATGAACTGGGAGAGAGCATCTGCAGATCTGATACCTGTTAAAGGATTTGTTTTCAGGGCATGTGAAGAATTTTCCTTTGCTGGTGGGAATGTAAAACACAACCAATTTGGAAAATATTTTGTCAGTTTCCTGAAATGTCAAACACACAGCTCCCATCCTCTGCTGTACACTCACCCAGTGAAAGCCTGTGTCCGCTGCAAAGTTTGGGCACGCATAGTCAATGGACGCTTCATTTGTAAGAACCACAGGTGGGAGCAGCTCAGATGATGTCTACAGGTTGGGTAATTCAGTAAGGGTTTGCCTGTAGTCTCTGCTATGGACACAGATCACAGTGACAGAAGCCAGACCAAAAAACAAAAACTACAGGGTTCATTTACACAAAAATTGTAGAAAACCTATTTTTTTTTTTTTAAGTATAGAATCAGTGGTTGGCTGTGGGGTGGGGGAGTGTGATGATAAAGAGAGGGCAGAAGGCACAGATTCTGTAAGGGTTTGTCTGGGACAGTAGCTGTCCACTTTATGTATTAGTCAGATTTATGTGGTTGTAATAACATCTGGGGTTGGTGTTTTGGACAGAAGTGTTTGCTTTATCGTTCTGGCAGTTTAGGAATATGGGTCTCCTCATGAGGGTCCTGTTTATGATTCTCACTCACCAGAGAAGGAGTTAGCTATGTGCAAAACCTAAAATGCTAATGGAGTGACCTCTTTTTACAAAGACTTTCTGTAGGAATGAGGATGTAATTCCATGAGAAAAGTGTTAGTCCCTTCACATTGCTCTCTAGAATCTTATCGTCTTCCAGGAGGCCTGTGTCTTAAAGATTCTGCCGTTTCAAAATTGCGACACTGGACACCAGGCTTCCCAGACTTAGGCACATTGGGAGGCACATTCAAACTGTATCTGAACCAGAGCACTGTGTGTGCTTTACTGCTCAGTGGGGCTATTAAGATGAACATGTTTTATTTTTTGTACACATTGCGGTTTTCTTCATTTTACATTGACAATTAAAATTTAACTCTAAGATGGAGTTCGGGACTCAAACGATGGAGAGAAATATGATGTATTACAGAGCTTAAATGTGGAAATTTCTCATTATAAAATTGCAGATATGGAGCTGGAGAGATAGCTCAATGGTTAATAGCACTTGGTACTGTGTCAGAGGATCCAGGTTTGAGCCCCAGCATCCACATGGTGGCTCACAACCACTTGTGTCTCAAGTGCTCAAGGACCCACATCTTCTTTTGGCCTTTGATGGCTCCTGCATATATACGGCTCACATATACAGGCTCACACATATGTACATAAATAAGAAAAATTGCAGATATGTGGAATTAATATGAGTAGTTTAGGAAATTGAATTTATTTTGCCCAAAGGTATCTCAACAAATTAGAAAGTGCAGTGTACCTGTTTTCTGGCTTTGGATCTCTTCAGAACTGGTTTTTCTTTTCTTTTCTTTGTTCTTTTTTGGTCTTGCAATTTTTAAAAAATGAGCTATTACCAATTTTAAAATGTAACCACTTAGAAAATGTTATAATAACTGTTTGTGCACCGTGTGTGTACCTGTGCCCATGGGGGCGGGTACCAATGGAAGCCAGAAGAGGGTCATTGGATCCACTGGAACTGGAGTTACAGATGGTTATGAGCCACCATGTGTGTGATGGGTATTGAACCTGGATTCTCTGAAAGAACAGCAAGTGCAAGAGCCATCTTTCCAGCCCTGATCTGGCGTTTCTGAACCTGATGTTGATTGTAGGACAGGAGCCCTGGTTGAAGGATTAGGTGCTACCTCATGTTGCTACAGTAGGTTCTTAACAGATACAGGGAGTTTCTTTTTAAAAAACAGTTTCTGAAAGGGCTGTGTGCCATCTAATTGCGTAAAAACTGTTTCTTCTAATTTGAATATAACCCTTGACATATGACATCCTCTGTAACACAAGTTACTTAAAATTGCTGTTTCTCTATGCTGAAAGCTACGTATCAACACTAGACGTGTCTCAAGGATGTAATAATTTATATAACAGGAATTATAGTTATTGCTCTTCCTCATATATCTGGAGAGCCTTAAAGAAAATAATGTTGAACAGCCAAAATAGGGACCAGACACCACACACAAAAGTTTATAGACTGAACCTGACAGCACAGCTTTGATCCAGGCCCATTTATTCTTCCTTCAGATACAGTTCCTGAAAACTGTGCCTTGAACCCTTCACTCAGAGCACGTTAGGGGTGGGGAAACTGGTAGACACATGCAGATTGCTAGTAACGAAAACCAGGAGTTGATACATCTTGATGGGGTGAGGGGAAAAGAAACAGGAAAGGAAAGGAAAAGGCAGAAAGTGGTGAACCTAGCATGCTAGGATCTAACAGTTCTGCAAATTAGTTGCTTCTGGGGAAGGGATGGTTAGTAAAAGCAGAAAAGCATGAAAGTACTTGTTCTTGGAGGCGTTGGCCCAGCTGTCATCCATGCCTTATTTCATTAATGCTAATGATGGCCATGCATATGTCATTAGAGCTTCAGGTGATGAACCTGGAACCTAGCAAGGTTGCCACAGTCAGGTCTGCAATTTAGGATTTAGGAGTATTTAGTTCTCCCTCATTCCACTTGCTCTTCTGTTGATTGTAATTAGCGCTCATCATAAAGAAAAGAATAAAGCATTTTTTTGAAGTAATTTCCCTGAAGTTATCCATGTTGGCCCTGAGCTTGTGGTCCCTAGTGGTTTTCATGGTTGGCCTCCCTAGTATATGGGGCTAGACGTGTGTTTGGCCTTAACTTTTTTTCATTTTAAGGGTCAGTACACATAAAAGTATTTTAAAGCAATTTTTGCTTTATAAAGTTCAAATTTTCCACTAAAAGATGTTAAGATATGAGCTGAGGATGTAACTCAATTGGTAGAGTTCTTGCTTAATATGCATGAGACCTTGGGTTCAAGTCCCAGCCCCATTAACCAGGTGTGGTGGTGCTTGCCTTTAATTCCAGCATTCAGGAGGTAGAAGCAGGAGGATCAAGAACCATCTTAGGCTACAAAGAAGAATTCAAGGCCATTTTGGGATACATGTGATGTGGTCTCAGAAAAGAAAAAGATGTTAAGACATTGATTTCTAACTATTTTTGGCCTTGAAAAGATTAAATATGTATTATTTGTACATTAAATCTAGATTTCTGGATAAGAAACTGAATTAATGTTATTAATTATCTACTAAAATAAATGAATGTCTCTAGATAAGTGATACAAGTGTTCAGGAGTTTAACTCCTTGTGTTCTACACTGTCCTAGGAGCAGGGTGACTGTGCACACACCTTAATTCATGCCATAGCAGTGAGTTTGAGTTGATACTTTTAATTACATGCAATGCTCTGAACACATTGGTATAACTTTTTTTTATTAAAACATTTGTTTTTTCTCTGATAATTTTTTTATTACTTTATAATAAATACTTAAATAATAGGAGTTAAAATTTCCACTTCTTCCCCTCCTCCTACTCCCCTCCCGTTCCCTCACTCCTCTCCCCCCTCTCCCCTTCCAGTCCTAAGAGAGGGCAGGGTACCCTGCCCTGTGGAAAGTCCAAGGCCCTCCCCCCTCCATCCAGGCTTAGGAAGGTATGCATCCAAATAGAATAGGATCCCAAAAAGCCAGTATATGCAGTAGAGACAAATCCCACTGCCATTATCGTTGGCTTCTCAGTCTGCCTCAATTGTGAGCCACATTCAGAGGGTCCAGTTTGATCCCATGCTTGTTCAGTCCCAGTCCAGCTGGATTTGGTGAGCTCCCGTTAGTTCAGGCACACTGTCTCAGTGGGTGGACCAACCCCTCGTGGTCCTGACTTCCTTGGTCATATTCTCCCTCCTTCTGCTCTTCAACTGGACCTTGGGAGCTCGGTCTAGTGCTTCCATGTGGGTCTCTGTCTCTATCTCCATCTGTCGCCGGACAAAGGTTCTATGGCGATATTCAAGATAGTCATCAGTCTGACTATGGGACAAGGCCAGTTTAGGCATTCTCTCCTCCACTGGGTCCCCAGGGTCCTAGCTGGGGACATCCCTGTGGACATCTGGGAACCCCTCTAGAGTCAAGCCTCTTGGCAACCCCACAATGCCTCCTTTAATTAAGATATCTTCTTCCCTGCTCCCATATCTGTCCTTCCTCCATCTCAACCATCCCACACCCCCAAGCTCTCCCCAACCCTCCCTTTCTCTCTTCTCTCTCCCCCTCTCCCCTCCCCACAACCCACACCCACCCCCAACTTTTGCCTGGCGATATAACTTTTAACTTTGACTCAATTTTAAAGATTACAGCCATTATTTTGAAGCTCAATTTTGAATTTTAGTGTTTTTCTTATAAAAAAAAATAGATGTTGGGCCAAACACTTTGCCAGTGACAGGCCTAAAAGTGTGACTTTCTGAATGTACTTATTTTCACTGCTGTTTATTGTGGCATAACATGGCCAAAAGGAAAATGGCTCTGTGAGCTTGCCCACCTGGGTCCCAGTTTCTTTACCACCTGGAATTGTTCTTAGAACTCCTGTGATGTGTTTTTCAGGATTCCAGGCAGTCTGCCTTGATACTCACATGCTCTGCAGCTTGGCAAGTGTTGACCTCCACTGCATTGTTGTGGGTCAGCAGTGTTGCCCGCCTAGGGACTCCTGTGCCTAGAAATGAGTTCGTAGAGCAGTGCTGGGCTCCTGGGATCCAGGACGTGCTGCTTTCCCCTAGGCTGGCTGTGTATGACACGCTTGGTGTGGGCCTGGCATCTGCTAAATGATGCTGATATGTTTAAAGATCTGTTTCTTTGGATCTCTGTGTATAAGAGATCTTTGGGTAATTTACTTGGAGAAGTGAAAAAAAGTAGCTAGTTTCTATATTGTCTTTCCTCAGTAGGTACAAATCACAGATAAAAATGTTTAAAGTAAATACATAATTATTTTTCTAATTGCCAAGTTTAGATAGTTATTTCAAATAGGTATTGATTTTTATTATTAAAATATAGGTCTTGATGAGCATCACAATTTAGTGAACTTTGAAACACCGTGTTGATACCTAACACGATTTTCTTTTTTTTTTCTCTTATTGTCATCTTTATAGGTTTGTGGAATCTCGCGTCTTTATTTTCCAACCTTTGTTTGTTTGTGTTGATGCCCTTTGCCTTTTTCTTTCTGGAATCAGAAGGTTTTGCGGGTCTGAAAAAGGTAAGTAAATTGAGTTTTGATTAAATTTGTTAAATAACTAATTAAATATCACTCATATTAAACTAGGAGTTGATTTAAACAAGCAGTTGAATTACTAAATAACTGTGTTGACACATTGTTGTTAAATATTAATAACAATGCACAGTTAACTACTTGTGTACTCAGCAGGAAGTACATTTATGGTGCACATCCCCCTGGAAGAGCGTCTCCTGTGAAAATGATAGCCTGATACCAAAGCTGTTAGGCCTTTCTAGGAGGCCTCATCTACTTTAGAACCGATAGGATGCACTTAAAGTACATCTTTTTAAAAAAAAATTGTTTATTTATTTTTATATGCATTAGCATTTTGCCTGTATGTATGTCTGTGTGAGCGTGTCAGGTCTTGAAGTTACAGACAGTTGTTAGTTGCCGTGTGGTTGCTGGGACTTGAACCCGGGTCCTCTGGAAGAGCAGTCAGTGCTCTTAACTGCTGAGCCTTCTCTCCAGCCCCTACATCTTAATGGGAAAGCTATTCCACATCTCATATTTTCAGGATAGTAACACATTATAAAATCAAGTACTCTACAGTAGGTAGACCCCCGTAGTACTGAGAATGGCTCATCCTACATGAATATGGAAGACCTGGAAGTAAGCATATGGGGAAGCTTTTTGAGAACATCTGAAAGCATACTATGGCTTTCTAGGAGGGGATGACTGACTCTGACCTTGAATACAGAGTGTCCAGCCATAAACTTTGGAATATAATTTAGAAATATAATTTAGTAAATATTTGAAAGAGTGAACTAGTATTAGAGTTGAAGTATCTTACACTTTCCTGATTTTTACTTCTATTCCTGTTGCAATATATGGAATGAATTGTGTTTATCCATGTCATAAACTTGACATGGGAAGTTGTAAACATTATGGATTAATGCTTTTTATTTCACATAACTTGTTTCCCCCTTTTTTCGGTATGTGACATATGTGCGTGTGTGTGTGTGTGTGTGTGTTTGCATGTGTTCGTGCAGGTGCATTTACATATAGAGGACAGAGATCAACATTGGGTGTCTTTCTCGTTTCCATAATTTTTTGAGACAGGAATTTTGAGGAATCTATGTTGACTGAGGTTTTATGTCCTGCCCAGTTCCCACAGTCATTAAGTCCCAAAAAATCACACAGAGGTTTACATTAATTATAAACTGATTGGCCTATTAGCTTAGGCTTCTTATTAACTCTTATAACTTATATTAGCCCATTATTCTTGTCTATGTTAGCCATGTGGCTTTGTACCTTTCTTTGGCGAGGCACTCACATCTTGCTATCTTGCTTCCTCTGTGGCTGGGACATGACTGCAGACTGCGCTTCCTTCTTCCCAGAATTCTCATTGCCCCGCCTCTACTTTCTGCCTGGTCACCCCACCTATACTTCCTGCCTGGCTGTTGGCCAATCAGCATTTATTTAATAAGTGACAGGGTACAGACCATTGCCCCACAGCAAATCTAGAACTAATCAACTTGGCTCAGCTAGTTGGCCAATGAGCTCCAAGGATCTGCCTGTCTCTGCCTCTCTAGCCCTGGAGTTACAGATACGGTTACATGGCAGGTCCAGTCCCCTCACATAACTTTGCAAAGTATAGAGTGCCTCATGAATTTGTGTGTCACCCTTGCCCAGGGTTATGCCCATAACTGTGCTGGTTCAGTTTCAATTATGCTGTCAAAGGAGCGTTTATGTGGGGTCTCACAAATGAGATTGTTTAACACTTGGTAGTCTGAGAGACACAGGGGAAGGACTATTGAGAGGTCAAGTGCTTTTGTGGACTGACCTTGTTACTTCAGACGTGAACATTCTGCAGCTGAAAGCTGTCAGCTCGCTTCTTACTTAGCAAATGTACTGAGATGAAAATGGACTGTGCTTTGCTATCAAGCTCCAGATTGAGAAAGCTGTCTTTTTTACTGTTGGAATTATTTTCTACCCTAATGTGTTAAGATTGACAATTAAAATTTTATGTTATAGGAAAAAATTACTTGGTTTTAATTTAGAAAGTTGCTATAGCTGGGTGTGGTGGTGCATGCGTTTAGTTCCATCACTTTGAGGCAGAGGCAGGTGGATCTCTGAGTTCTAGGCCAGCCTGGTCTAAAGAGTGAGTTTTAGGACAGCCAGAGCTACACAGAGAAACCCTGCCTTGAAATAAACCAACCAACCAAATAAGCAAACAAACAAAAAAAGAAAGCTTCTTTCCTATTTATAGTTTCTTGAGGGAATTATACAAGGTCTTATCACTGATTTAGTTCAAATTTTTCTTGTATATGGCTAAAACTGAGGCCCCAGAATATTAAGTACTATTAAATCGTCTAAAGACCTCATGTATAAAATAGCAGTGATATGACATCTGACTTTCCCAAAGTCCCACACTAGAAAGCACAAGGAGATGGCCAAGGACAGAATGTGGAAAGGGAAGACAAGAGGACCAAGAAATGCTGACAGCAGAGGAGCTGTGCTGTCAGGGTGTGTGAAGAAAGGGGAGGCTTCACCTGAAGCCTGAGGCCAGACGGCTTCTAGAATGAGTGTAGAATACCCAGCCTTACAGAGTACTCCAGAAAATGGACAGCCTGAGGAGGAGGCTGCTGGAGACTATTCAGATGTCAGTTTCTGTGCAAGTTTGGAGCTGGAGTTTTTCCTAGATATCTGTCTGTTCATCAGAAATTTAGTAAGCAGCTCTAAGTATGAGTTGCTGTGCCCTTAAAGGAGCTTGCTGGGGCTGCTCATGTAGAACTTAGACTCTGCACTCAAGGGACAGACAATGGGGGGTAATCAGCAATGCACACAAATAAGCCATAGTTTGACATGTGCTGAGGAACTGTGGGACCCACTAACAGAAGTGGTGCCTTGCTCTTGGGGCAAGCACAGAGGAGGCAGCCAGCTAGATGAGCTGAGTCTTGAGGATGAGCAGGGCTTGTAAGAATGACTTTTAAGACTTGTCTTGTAGTCTTTTTGGTTTTTGTACCTACCATTTTTTTTTAAGTGTAGCGATAAGTCTGCATTCCAGTGTTTCTCATTTGTCATCAAGGGAAGGAGTACCCTGGAACACATGTGCCACTTAGTGCCAAGCACTGTTGGGGAGGGGGTCATGCAGGCAGCAGTGCACAGGTGTGTAGGCATAGATGCATAGACTCATGAAAACCACCTGCTGATGTCTGCTGTCTGTACAGTTCCTCCTATTCCTAACCCAGCCTGTGTGCTAGCTATAACTAAGTGCAAGCAACAGGTTTAACTGTTGCTTTACTGCTGCTCTTGTTTGGTGTTTCAGGAATATCTGCTCAGTTCACACTCCTTATGAAGATGTAGTTGTTAACTAGGTAGGTCACGACTTAAGGCAGCCTGTGATTTGGACAGTCCTTGCCTCTGCCCTGTCTGTACTTACAGCCAGGAAAGGGACTCAGTTACAGCTTGTGAGGCATAATTAACAACAGTCTCTAGAATTAAGACCTGTTGGCAAACCCAGAACATCACCTCTTGTGGTCCTCTTTAGACCAGTGGTTCTCAACTTTCCTAATGCTGTGACCCTTTATATAGTTCCTCATTGTTGTGGTGACCCTAACGATAAACTATTTCCTTGCTACTTCATAATTATAATTTTGCTACTGTTATGGTTTGTAATATAAATGTCTGTGTTTTCACATGGTCTTAGGTGACCCCTGTGAAAGGGTTAATTGACCCCCAAAGGGGTCGCAAATGACAGGTTAAGAACCACTGTCTTAGACCTCACATCAGCGAGAAGAACCACCTGAGCAGGGATCCAAGAGACAAGCATGACATCTCATATCCACATTTGCACAGATTTTGCTGTTAATTATTTTTACTTATAATTTTTCTATGGATGGCTAAAGAAATACTTGTCCTAAATACATATTTAACCATGTTTGTATCTCAAAACCCTTCAAGGGTCACTGTGCCTTTCCTCATCTTTGGTGGCACTGAAGTGTTGAATGAATGGACTTGTGTTGAATGTTTGAACAATGCAGTCAGTACCATCAAATAAGCTGATTTCCAGCCACAAGGAATTTAAAAAAGAGGCCAGCAGGAAGAGACCAGCAGATAGAGACCAGCAGGTAGAGAAGAGACCAGCAGGAAGAGGCCAGTAGGAAGAGGCCAGCAGGTAGAAAAGAGACCAGCAGGAAGAGACCAGCAGGTAGAAAAGAGACCAGCAGGAAGAGGCCAGCAGGTAGATGCCAGCAGGAAGAGACAGCAGGAAGAGGCCAGAAGGTAGAGGCCAGCAGGTAGAGGCTAGCAGGTAGAGGCCAGCAGGTAGATGCCAGCAGGTAGAGGCCAGCAGTAGAGACCAGGAGGAAGAGACCAGCAGGTAGAGGCCAGCAGGTAGAGGCCAGCAGTAGAGGCCAGCAGGAAGAGATCAGCAGGTAGAGACCAGCAGGTAGAGGCCGTGAGGTAGAGACCAGCAGGCAGAGGTCAGCAGGTAGAGGCCAGCAGGAAGAGTCCAGCAGATAGAGGCCATGAGGTAGAGGCCGGAGTGACTATCATCGATCTGATTAGGGATGCTAGGAAGCTAGGGGATGAATAGGTGTTATAGAAACCAATATAAATAATTTGTTTCTTAATGCTGAGGATGGAAAGAGATGACTGTGGCTTGGAGGTGGAGTGGGGAGAATAAATGATGTCCAGGAGGTCTGGCTACACTGGCACACCAAGGAGAAGGGGGGCTTGAGGGCGTATTAGATGTTAATATCAGACTCTGACTGAGTTACTTCATCTGAACTGTAGATTCTCCTGTGTAGTTGGCACAGTAATAATATTTACTCTACTGTATTATTTTGTTTGTTTTTGAAACAGGGTCTCACTATGTAGCCTTGACTGACCTGGAGCTCAGAGAGCTACCTGCCTCTACCTTCAGAGTGTTGTGATTAAAGGCTTGTGTCACTACATCTAGCTTTACTGTATCATTTTGATAACTAAATGAGGTAATTTATGTAAAGGCACACAGACTAGAACTTGTTATATTTTTTTTCTTTTTCACTTTTTCAAAACCATTTATATTTTCTTAAACCTAAATATTTGTAAGGGGAATAGTGAGGAGATGGCCCTAAGAAAATAGCAACTTACACCACAGTAAGAAGATAGATGGGGACTGGCAAGATGCTTCAGCGAGTAAAGGTGTCTGCTGCCAAGACAGTCCCTAGGCCTGAACATGCGGTAGAAGGAGAGAACCGACTGCTGCAAGTTGTCCTTTGACCCCTACATGTGTACTGTGGCACAGGTGCCCCAAACAAGCAAATAGATAAATTCAATTAAAAATAAAGAGAGATGAAAGGCCCTGAAAGGACGTGGCCAGCCCTCTAGACCTTAAATGTGCTGTTTTACTTAGCACAGTGATTTAATTAAGAGGCACGGAGTCTGTAAATCCACTCGGCTAATGAGTGTGCTTGTCATAAGCAGTGACCAGCCCTGAGTACTGACACATTGTCAGGTGGTCTAACATTCCACATTATTTTCTACACTTTGAAGTAGAGAGAGTAGAAGCAAAGCAAGTCAGTTTTAGTGTTAGGAGTAGCATCCCTTGACAAAAAGCTACTGGAAGGTAAGGTGTGTTACAGAGCCTCGTAGAAATGTTTAGAAAGTTTTCAGATTAAGTGAGCAATGCTATTTTAAAGTGCTCTTGTATTTTTTTTTTCAGTTTTAAAATAAGTTACAGAAAAGGTACAAAGATTGTTGGCATTGTGCAACAAATGTCCCTGTAGTGTCTTGAACTCTCGTGTGACATTTGGCACAGGTCCTCAGTGTTTCTCAAACAGCAGCCATCTTTATATATGAGGCTACATCAGAACAGTGAACTTCACTACAAGGCTGCTGTTAATGCTGTCATTGACCACAGTCATCAAAGTGTTTACAAAGCTGGCTGATGAGTACATGCAGTCATGTATGGTCCTGCACAACTGTTTGCTGATTGACTTCATTGGGCATATCTGTTTCTGACTGGTACTGGAGAGAGGGTAGAAGCTTTCTGAGTGTGAATGTACCCAGTGATTTGAGTCATGACAAACTTACAGTCTGGCTAGTTCCATTTCCCTTTCCCTGGTGGCCACCCTCCTGGGCTGTTTTACTGAGTGTACATCTGGTATATTCTCTAAATGGCACATGGCCCCCCATGCATCCATGGATTCCCCTGGGCAATCGATTTTAAAACAGCTCCTTGCGTTTTGTGCAGAGATGCGGAAATTGGCCACTGGCTACAGGATGGATGCAGAGCTTGAGTTGAAAATCCAATGAAACAGAATTCTTCACTTAGTTTTTAATTAAACAGCTGTGTTAATTCAAACAGGACACTTTAGGCCTGGGGAGCTGGCCATATCCTCTAAGGGCTATAAGTAGCCTTTCCTCTGTCTTCTTACACTGGGGTGAGTTGCTGTTTTATGAGGGCCATCTCCTCACTGTTTCTTTTATGAATTCTCAAGTCTAAGAGAACATAGTTTTGGAAAGTGTTTTTTTCTTTTTTTTTGTAAGAAGCCTGCTTTTATCTTAGGGATCTAACTTCCTCCTGCAATGACTGTTTTGCACTCACTTGCATTGCCTCTGGCATTGATTGGGTCACGTGTGTTTGAACTGATTCTGTGCTTGGATCTTAATTCAACTCTGATAGAAATGTCCATGTTGAATTTGTTTTGACCTCAGACATTCATTGGTATGAGAGAGTCATTGGGGTCTTAGGGATTGGAATCATCTTGGGGCAGACCACACTGCTGTGACTATCGCCTTTGGTCAGTGGTACAGTGTTTTCTTCTTCTCCTGCTCAGAAAAGACAGCTTGGTTATTGGCAGTAACTCCAGGTGATGTTTTCTGGCTCATAATGAACTCCAGAGGTTAACACACTGACTAGTGTTGAAATGAGAGGAGTGTATCTGATTTATTTTGTATGTTACCATTATATTTTGAATTAAAACCTTATAAAGACAAAATTAACTTGAAGTGAGGAAAAGCTCTCACCATATGCTTGTTTTGTAAGTATAATGTAAATATAATGACAGATTAATTCATAAGCCCAGGACTTTTCTGGTAGCAGATTTATATTGCCCTTTAATGCCTATCTTTGATTTGAAGTCCTGGCATAAAACTTCACATAACGACAGCAACATCCTGACCAATTATCCAAACCATCCAGCCATCCTAGAGTGTCCAGAACCTCGCACATGATCTGTAGGATTAAGAGGTTAGCTCCTGTAACTTCAAACAAAGTGCTTTCATAATAAAAGTAAAACGCACAAAATCTGAGGTCACTTCCTCTCTTAATTAGTTGCACTGGCCAGGTGGAGGCGAAGCTCTCCGTGCTGGGCTCGGGCTGTCCATAAAGCCAAGCAACATGACAGCACAATAGAGGAGGAACAAAGATCGTTTTAATATGTTTCTGTCCTGTGTCACAGTTTGAGATTGCCCTGGTTTATGTCGCTTTTGGCAAACTTACATAAAAGTGACCTTGTACTGTATTTTATGACCAGATGACTTTTCCCCTCAGTGGCTAATTTGTCTCAGGCCTCCATCTTAAAGAGAAGTGTGTAGGAAGCCAGCCGGGACTCCGTGAGCTTTCATTGCATTCTTTCATTATTTTTGCTCGTTTTTTTGCCACTGATGATCCATAAATTGTTGGAAATGAGCGATTAAGGAAGTGCTGCTTAGTGTTAGTAGCAAATGCGCATACTCAACCTGGTTCTGCTGGGTGAGAGGAAATCATAGACAAGAGGAAGGCTCCTGCTGGGAACCTTGCAAGGAAATTTGACTTGGGCATGTTTTGATCTTGGCGTTTATTACAGAAAATGAAGTCATATCTCACTAACTGTTGCTATGTGTTAATTTGATTCTCCCAACACCTGCAAGAAAAAGATGTAGTCATGTATTAATCAGAACTCTTTGCCTTCCCCCGCTAGGGAGCACTGGTTTCTTCCCAGAAATAGTAAGGACAGGATCGGCTGTTTTCAAAACAGAGGAGCACTTTTCTGTGAAAGGTGGCAGTGCCGGTCTCTTGAGCTTTCCATATCTGAAGGTGCATGCAGGAACTCGAGGAAGTGATTGTGAGGAAAATAATAAGGCATTTAATTATAACAATTGTTCAAATTTATAAAGACTTTGACTTAAAATTCATTTAACTCCTAACATTTGCATTGCCACCGTTCTTTGTACCCTTGCTTGTGTGAAGGAGCTAATTACATCTTTAGTTACAGTGTCTGGTTTTGTTGGTGACATTGTTTTCTTAACACCACTCAGCTCTCAGGCATTATAGTGCTTTGATTTGATCCAATAACTGTTACTTTAATTTTTCTCTGCATCTATAAAAAATAAGGGATTTCTACATTTAAGGGTAGATTCTCTTTATTTGAATAAAAGTGGGTTTCTGGACTCAAGTCCAGACTCTCCTTATCTACTGTGCCTCAGACATATTCTCAGTCTTTCTGTGAAGCTTGCTGCTCTCACCTGTGTTAGTAACATACCCAAGATGTGCTAGGAGCACAGTTATACTCAGTGCTCACATGTGTCTAGTATGTGGAGTTCTAATGAGACGTCAGGGTTGTGTATTGTGTATGGGGTTACTTTTTACATCAAGGCACAATATGAAGGTGCATTGTGTTGAGTCAGAGAGGCACACACCTGTAATTCCAGCACTTGGGCAGCTAACATTGGATTATAAGTTCTAGCCTAGCTTGGCATAAAAGGTATGAGGCCAGATTTTAAAAAAAGTTAGATTGTATTGTCATGGGGCAGTTTTGTTTATCTATCTCTTGAGTTATGTGTTTTACTTAGAAAAGTGCAGGTTGTAAAAGATGGGCTGTGCTGCTTTCATAGGGAACCAAACCTTAAACTTTATTTTATAGGATGATTAAATTAACTAGTGTCTCAGAATGTCTCATAGCTCAACCCTCTGTTAAATGAAAAGAAGAGCTTTGTTAGGGAAGAAATAAAAAGCTACCAGCTTCACATTTGAAAGTAATATGCTTTTAATTACCACAGTCCCAATCTTTATATTCAGAAAGCAATTTTATAGAAATAATCATTGCTAATTAGAAGTTTCCCCCCCAATTTTTTTGGGGGGATCAAAAACTCTTTACTTTTGGATTAAAATGAATTTTATTTGAGAGTGAAGTAAGATGTCAGACTTAACACTGCTGAAGACTTCTTAGTTACAGGACCCCAGGCCTGCCAGGTAGTGCTCACCGCGCACCACACAGCTCAAGTTGTAGTCTTGTGTCTGTGTGGCATTTAAGCTCATATTTACTTGCCTATAAAATCATTTTTCAATGTGTTGCTCTGGTAATAATTTGCAAAGTCTATGAGATGTTTGGCAGTGTCTCTCTGAATCTACACAGCTGAAATTGGCTGACTGAAGCGTGGTGCAGCGTATTAACTGACAGCCCGTTGATGGAGTCTGTAGACCGGGACAGAGGTGTCAGTGAGATTGCCAGCTTAGTTTAAATGGTGTTTCAGGTTGTGGTGACTGCTCTAGTCACTGACAGGGACAGTACTCAGACACACTGCTATGCACGCCTTCAATTAAAGAAAAGGAAAATTCTAGTCTTAGGTAGATACAGGGGAGATGAATTTTAAGCAGCAGACATGTAAATTCCACATGTAAATGCATTTTTTTAGTGGGTGAAATGAGATCAGCAGGCAAAAAGTGAAAAAAAGGGGGGTACATTTTTGTGAAAACAGTTCCCATTTTTTTTTCTTGGAATACAGTGAAAGAAGAAATTTCAAATTATTTTGTAATAGTAGGTTTAAATATTTATACTTTTTAAATTCTAACTGGAATTAGCTGCTAATGTTTTCATTATATAAAATATTTCATTATATAAAACATATGTGAGTTTTAAATTCTATAAGCAGCTGATTTGATCATAGATTTATGAAAGGCTTACATTTAAAAAAGAATTATTCTGTTCTATGTGTATGAGTGTTTTGCTTGCATGTTTGTTTGTGTATGTACCACATGTGTGCCCAGTGCCCAAAGAAGACAGAAGAAGGTGTCATATGCCCTGGAACTGATGTTATGAATGATTGTGACCAATCATGTGGGTGCTGGGAACCAAATTAGGGTCCTCTGCAAGAGCTGCAATTGCTCTTAACAGCTGAGAATTTCTCCAGACCCTAAGGCTTACATTTTTAAAACTTCTTTGAGGTATCAGAATTATTGGCTGAATTTCTATTCTTTTTAAAACACATGTAATTTATGTCATATTTTTAGTATAAGGTTTTATTTATTTATTTAGTTTTGGGTGGGGTCACAGGGTCTCTCTATGTAGTCCTGACTGTCCTAGAATTTGCTCTGTAGACCAGGTTGGTCTCAAACTCACAGAGATCTGCCTGCCTCTACCTCCTATGTGCTGGGATTAATGCATGTGCCACCATACCTGACATAACTTTGTTTGTTTATTCTATATTAGGAAAAAATTGATGAAAGACTACTTTATTATGTTGTGGTAAGAATGTATTGCATTAGATGACTTATGATACCTTGGCTGCAAAGAGGAGTTTTCTTTCTTCCACTCTGATGGTTCACCTTCCTGGGGAGTCCAACTACCATATGTTTTTCTCTAAATGTCTCTCTTCCCATACAAAATGCCTTCCAGTTTTGTGTCTTTTTTCTTTTTTCTTTTTTTCCAAGACAGGGTTTCTCTGTGTAGCTTTGGATCATTGTCCTGGAACCCACTCTGTAGACCAGGCTGGCCTCAAACTCACAGAGATCCACTACTTGCCTCTGCCTCTGCTACTGCCTGGCAAGTTTTCTTTTCTTAAAGATACAGTTGCTTATATAACTAGCTTCCATGAAATATTTGATGGCCTCTAATAGCTAACAAACTTGTCAACTTACATGAATTACATACAGAATACTATGAAAGCTTTACTCCATTTGTTAAAATTTTTATTAGATTTATTTATATTTTATTTTGTGTGTGTACATGTGTGTTTGTGTGTGTGTGAATTCTTGGTGCCCACAGAAGACAGAAGAGGATATTGGATCCTTTTAAACTAGAGTTACAGGAGATTGTGAGCTGCTGTATAGAAGCCAGGAACCAAACCTAGGTCCTTGGCAAGGGCAGCAAGTGCTTTTAGCTGCTGAGTCATCTTTCCAGTCCTCCATCTGTCTTTTAAGCCACTGCTTCCATTAGGCATACCTGCTCATCCTGTGCTGTTCTCCTTGAACTTGTCCCTGCCTGGAACCTGCTTATTGTCTTCTTTTCCCAGGTTGGAGTCTAAGTGCATATGCTGTTGTTTTTGTCTACAAATTGTCCCTCTCTGCTTTAACCTTCCAACATCCTGTTCTTGACTGATTCCTCCAGGTTTTCCTAATGTTCTGTAGTGACCTTCTGTACTTGTAACTGTTAGGTTCTCCTACAATAGGGTTGTATTGTGATTGTTTGCTGATTTTGACAGAAATACTTGGGTCACTGGACAGAGTCCTTGTGTGGGAAAACGAGGCATGAAAGCTGAGTATTCTTGTCCCCTGAACTTATGAGAAGACCCAGGAATGCGCCACAATCCCCATGTGTGGAGTGCCTTTCATGGTTGGTTAAAGGATGCTGATGCTGTAATTAAATATGACTGAGTAAAAATTTTAATTCTGTAACAAGCATTGTGTATTATTAAGTGTGTAGTTCTCAAGAAAGCAAAAAACCAAAACCAAACCAAACAAAAAACAAACTCTGGGTTTGGAGAAAAAAAAAAAGGAAGACCAAAACCCTGAGAGTAAATGAGCATGTGATCCCGCTCCTCCTGGTCAGGGGAAGGAGATGGTGGTGACTGTCAGCTCTGATGTGATTTGTGTATGCCCTGCCACTGACAAAAGGATATCTCTCCTGAGACTTTGTTCATCCACCTTTATCTCCCAAGAATTTGGGGTTCAGTATTATATCTGTGTTATTAGAAAACCCCAAGTCAAGAAACTAGCATAAAAAGTACTGAAAAATATTAAAAATCATTCATCACTTATTCTAATATATTAACTGAACATATTAACTGAACATAGCATATTAACTGAATATAACATATTAACTGAGTATATAATACTTTTAAATGTGTGTTGGTCAACAGTGGTTTATATAATACACATTTAAGGCAGGTTTTAGAAAGTTTATTTGATATAATTTAAAATTCATACTATACAATGCGTTTAACTTGGTCCTGCTTATGATATGTGTTGTCTACTGTCCCTTAAATTAATTGTGTGAGAAAACTCAGGACTTGACGATAAGCAACACATCATCAACCCGAACAGTATTTTCTGTGGTTTTTCTGCATCTTTATTCTTAGCTTCTTTCTTGGTAATTTGATAGTTAATTTAGCTCTTAAAGTGCTATCATCCTTTCACAGCAGGTGTGTATTCTATTTCAGTTACTCACTTTTCCCATGAGTTTTTGTAAGGATCTAATATTTATATTTATTTTAGATAATTTTGTAGAGTGATTTAAAAAGGCAAGTTAAACATTTTATCTATATTGCTAGATAGTTTATCCTAGAAAAATTTACACACATATTATTTCTTAATGTTAAATTCTTGTTCATGGTTAGACATATTTTAGGACTGTTGGATTAAGAACATCAGGAATCATCACTAACACTTCTTTTTTTTTTTAATTTTAGTCTGTGGTTTCCTGGCATTTCTCCACAATTTTGTTCTTTACTTTTTGTCTTTTAGGGGCTCTCCAGACTGTTGGTAACACATTTGTTTCATAGTGAGATGCAGTTCATACTTTGGACTGCTCACCAGATGCTGTGGACAGGGCTGAGAAAGACACACTGATGGGTTGTATGCCGCGTGTTTCTTCCCTCTCAGTGTGTGTGTCTTGTCATCCCTAACCTGCATCTCTGATTCCTTTTCAGTTCTTGCTGGGAGTGCTATTGTCCTTTATCTAGGACATGGAAGTCATACAATTCCTTGCTAACTTTTGTGTCTGTCCTTATTTCTGGCTCAGAAAAGATTCATGTTCCCTATTTGAAACTGCTCAGATTTCTTCTCCAGAGATGGGCACAGGGGTTTTTCCTCCTCTTTACCTTTTTTTTTCTGCTTTGGCCTCTCATGACCTTACTACCCACTTTAAGAAAGGCAATTTTAAAACCACTCAAGGGATTCACACTATAGTACAAGTTCTTCCTGAGTACACGTGGGCTTCAGAGTCTTCATGTTTACCTCCCCAGGGTTTGGCTTGCTTGGACACTCACAGGGCAGATGGTTTTGGCTAATTCTCTTGTGCATGTTGACAACTGTTTTGTTTTCATTAATATTTTATACTTTTAGACAAGATCTTACTATATAACCTTGACTTTTCTCAAATACACAATTCTGCTTCAGCCTTCCACGTTCTAGAATTATAGGCTTGAACCACTATACCTGAGAATATTTAGTATAAATATTTTATTGAAAGCCAACTAACCCTAAATTGTGTTTCATGACATTTATTGTATTTGTGTTACTGTACATTGGTAATTACTGTGAGAATATATTATTTACCTTCCCCACTATGGTAATTTGAATAAGAATGGTATCCATGGTCAAGATCATGATTGGGAAACTCACAGAGACAGCTGACCCAAGCTTGTGGGAGCTCACAAACTCTAGAGTGACTGCTAGGAGCCTGCATGGGACTGACCTAGGCCTTCTGCATGTGGGAGACAGTTGTGTAGCTTGGTCTGTTTTGGGACCCCTAGCAGTGGGACCATGATCTGTCCCTGGTGCATGAACTGGCTTTTTGGACCCTATTCCCTATGGTGGGATGCCTTGCTTGGCCTTGATACAGGGTAAGAGGAGCTTGGTCCTGCTTCAAATTGATATGCCATGCTTTGTTGACTCCTATGGGAGGTCTTACCCTTTCTGAGGAGTGGATGGGGGTGGTAGAAAGGAGGTGATGGGAAGACAATGGGAGGAGAGGAAGGAAGAGAAACTGGCTGGTATATAAAATAAATAAAAAATTAATGAAAATAAAGAATGATTCCCCATAGGAGGATCATATATTTGAATGCTATGTGTCAGGGAGTGACACTACTTGAGAAGGATTAGGAGGTGTGGCCTTGTTGGAGAAAGTGTGATACTGGAGATGGGCTTTGAGGTTTCAAAAGCCCAAGCCAGACCCAGTGTTGTTCTCTTTCTGCTCTGAGTCTCCATAAATAGAACTCTGTTATTCTTCCAGCACCATGTGTACCTGTATGCTGCCATGCTCCCTGCCATGATGATAATGGATCAAATCTCTGAAACTTTATTAAATACTTTGTCTTGCAAGAGTTGCCTTGGTCATGGTATGGCTTCACAGTAATAAAACATTGACTGAGATACCCACTTTAATAACTTATTTTGTATACACAAATTTTCTGGTGCCAGATAAAAAAAATTGCTCAAGGACAGTTAACTGAGAATAGTATACATGACTCGTGTGGTAGAGACAGAGTTGATGCCTGCCCTGTATGATGCCCAATCCTGAACATTTTATTTTGTTATCCTCTGGGATTTTTCTCTCAGCTTCTATCTGTTAGTACATTGTCTGTAGATTTCTGATGAATTTCTGTGTGTAACTACTTTACATTTTCCTTTGACCTTGATTTAGTGAAGAATAAACTCAGATGTGGCCAAAGGATATGAGGACCAGAATGGTCAGTGTCAGAGTGTTGAAAAGCAAGACCAGTAATAGCCACCAAAGGATACAGGAAGGGATATGAATCCTAGTGTTGTGAGAACATGACAAGGTAGCCTGAATAGAGAACCAAACACTGCTCACCAGATCCACCACCACCAGAGATAGGAGATAAGAAAAAGAGTAAACCTGAGAATCAGAACTTCATTGACATTTTTTCTTACCCTGATCAGAACACTGTAGGCAGAGATTTCCTGTCCCGACTGCCTGTTACCAAATAACCTGCAGCTGCTTCCCAAATAACTGACTTGGAGACTTAATATAAATTATAAATGCTTAGCCAATAGCTCAGGCTTGTTACTACCTAAGTCTTACATTTTAATTAACTCATATTTCTTATCTATGCTTTGCCATGGGTTCATGGCTTGTTACCTCATTTTCTTTTTTTCTTTCCCCTTTTAAATTGTTTTTTATTGAGCTTTATTTTTTCTTCATTCCCCTTTCTTCCTTTCTTCTCCCCTCCTGCTCTCTCCCATGGTCCCTATGCTCTCAATTTACTCAGGAGATCTTGTCTTTTTCTACTTCCCATATAGATTAGATCCATTTATGTCTCTCTTAGTGTCCTCTTTGTTGTCTAGGTTCTCTGGGATTATGAATTGTAGGCTGTTTATTTTTGCTTTATGTTTAAAAGCCACTTATGATTGAGTAATATGATATTTGTCTTTCTGGGTCTGGATTACATCATTCAATATGATGTTTTCTAGAGACATCCATTTGCTCACAAATTTCAAGATCTCATTATTTTTTCTGCTATGTAAATGTACCACATTTTCCTTATCCATTCTTTGGTCGAGGGGCATTTATGTTACCTCATTTTCTACAAATCCTACTTCCTCAGCTGTTTGGTGTCTCCCCTGACTCCGCCATTTTTCTCCCCATCCTTCTCCTAGTTTGGTTGTCCCGCCTATAATTTCTGCCTGACTACTGGCCAGTAAGCTTTTTATTAAATCCATCTGAGTGACATATCTCTACGGTGTATAAAAGGATTATATTCCATAGCAGAACACATATCATTAAGAGAAAAAAGTAACAAATGCTGTCAAGAATTAGAGGAAAGGGGAACATTATACACTACTGGTGAGAATATGGTCAGTTAGCCATTCTGAAAATTAATATGGAACGTCTTTTAAAAAAACCTAAAAATGGAATATCAAACTCTTATATGATCTAACCATACTGTGACATTTAATTTTAATTATAAAGTTGACTGGATTTAGAATCACCATGGAGACATACTTCTAGGTGTATGTGCCTTTGAGGATGTTTGCAGAAAGATTTTTTAACTTTATTCCTTCTATTTATTTACTTATTATTCATTTTACATTCCAATTACAGTTCTCCCTCCCCCTCTTCCTATTCCCCCAGAAGACACTGTTTTACTCAGGTCTTCCACTACCTCTGGCTCTTATAATCTTCTGCCTCCTCTTCTGTGATGGTCCTTGAGCCTTGCGGTCAAGGGGAGGACGGTGTTAGAAATGCCCTGTTTGTTGCTGGGTGCTCTACAGATACTTATATTCCGAGTTTGACCAGTCATGAGTTTCTGTACTAGCTGCTGTCCGCTGTACAAAGAAACATCTGATGAGGCCTGAGAGTTGCGTTCATGTGTGAGTATAGAGCTATGAATTTAGACAGCAGTTTGATACTATATCCACTTATCAAAATGATATAATAGATTCACTTCTGGGGTCTGTGAGCTCCCCAACCATGGGTTGTTGGTGGTATTTGATGTAATAGACATGTGTTTCCTCCTGTGGAGGGGGCTTTAAATCCAATCAGAAAACAGTTGGGTACTAATGGGTTTATCTTGCCATGCTAGTTTTTATTATTGTTTACAGAGTTCACAGCAAGGTAAGACTGTTGTTGACTTTTGCCTCCTAGCAGCCATCGTTGCACCTTCTATGAAAGCTAGCCAGCAGGGAGGAAGCTCTAGTTAGTACCAACTTGATTTCTCCATCATGTAACTAGTGTGTGTGGTGCTTTCAGTAATATGGGCTTATCATCAAGTTTTGGGGGACAACCAAGAACAGTGACAATAACCTATATTGTTTGGGAGGTCTCCAAAATCATTAAACAAAACTATAGGGGAAATATTCCACACCTGGTACTGAACTTTTTATTTGGCAACCTATGGCTTCTGGGAGAAGCATAATCCCTTGTGTTGGATAACTCCAATTAAACTAAGAAATATATATGAAGCATATAAAATGGTAGATTTCCATATTGTCCTTTCAAACATCTCTAGTTACCTGTCTTTCACCCCATTCTGTCCTATACTCTTTGTCTTAGTTAGGTTTCTATTGCTGTGAAGAGACACCATGACTATGGCAGCTCCTAGAAAGGAACACTTTTAACTGAGGTGGGGGCTTCCAGTTCAGGGGTTTAGCTCATTATAATCATGATGGGGAGCTTGGTGGTGTGCAGCCAGACATGGTGCTGGCGACATCTTGATCAGAAGGCAGCAGGAAGTGAACTATGACACTGAGTGAAACTTAAGCAAAGGAGACCTCAAAGCCTGCCTTACAGTGACACTTCCTCCAACAAGGCCACACCTACTCCAACAAAGCCACAGCTCCCAATAGTGCCGCTCCCTTGGGGGGCATTTTCTTTCAAACCACCACACCCTTTTGTCCTTTTCCTTACTTCAACCTTTTTCCTCATCATTTCTTCTTTCTCCTTCACATATGTTCTATAATCCCCACTCTGTTAACAACTTTCTTTCCATTCCCACTAGTGGTACCTTTCTAGCTTCCTGGATTCTACATATATTCCAGATTAAACACAAAAATTTAATGATTCTAAATCTAAGATCTACATAGGAGAGAGAACATGTGATATTTGTCTTTTTGGGTCTGAGAGTTACTGCACTCAATATGTTTTCTGGCTCCATCCATTTACCTTAAATTTTCATAATTTCATTCTTCTTTGGAGCCAAATAAAGTTCCATTGTATATAGGTACCACATTTTCATTATATATTTATCAGTTGATGGACATTTAGACAGTTTTCCATGTCCTAGATGGTCAATGGAGTAACTATGAACTTGGCTGAATGTGTGTCTCTGTAGTAGGAAATAGAGTGTTTTGAGTATATGCCTATCTTAGTCACTGTTCTATTGCTGTGAGGAGGCACCATGACCAAGATCACTTTTAAAAGAAAGTGTTTTATTGTGGACTTGCTTACAGTTTCAGAGAGTTAATTCATGATTGTCGTGGTAGGGATGTGGTATCAGGCAGGCTGGCCTTGTCCTGAATGGTAACTGAGAACTCACATCTGATCCTCAAGTTGCAGGTGGGAGTTGGGGGAAGGGGTAGGGAGGGGAAAGGGAGGGAAAGAGACTTGCTGATTGAGACTAAGCCTGGAGTGGGCTTTTGAAACTTCAGAACCCACTCCCAGTGATACTCCTTCTCAAGCAAGGCCACACCTCTAATCCTTCCCATTAACTAACGGGACCAATAAACCTTTGGAGGCCATTCTCATTCAAACTACCACAGTGCCCATGAATGACAGATACAGTTGGGCCATATGATAGATCTATTTCCAGATTTTTGAGGAACTTCCACACTGATTTCCATAGTGGCTGTACCAATTTGCACTCATAAGTACAGTGCTTGAGGAGTCTCTGTTCCCCACATCCTCACCAGCATTTTTTTGACTTTCATTTTCTTTTTCTTTGTTTTTTTGAGACAGGGTTGCACTGTATAACAGTTCCTGCTGTCCTGGAACTTGTTTTTTTTAGAGCAGACTGGCCTCAAACTCACAGAGATCCACCTGCCTCTGCCTCCCAAGTGCTGGGATTAAAGGCGTGCACCACCATTGCCAGGTTAGACTTTCATTTTCTTAATCTTAGCCATTCTGACTGGATAAGATAAAATCTCAAAGTAGTTTTAATTTGAACTTCCCAGATGGGTAAGGATGGTGAACACTTTTAAAAATATTTCTTAGCTCCATGTTTTTCTTCTGAAAACTCTCTGTTCAGTTCAATAGCACCCTTTTTAATTAGGTTGTTTGTTTTCTTTGTGGTTAGGGTTTATTTACTTATTCAGTTCCTGTATATCCTAGACTGCAGTCCTCTGTCAGATGTATGGATGGCAAAGGCTTTTTCTTATTCCATAGACTACCTCTTCAATTAATTCAGTTTCCTTTGCAGTACAGAAGGCTTTTAATTTCCCATTGTTAATTGTTCTTATTTCCGGGGTGACTAGAGTACCATTTGCAAAGTCTTTGTATGAACCTGTGTCCTGATGTATACTCTCTGCTCTTGGAGAAGCATCAGACCTAGCATTTGGTCCATTGGGAGTTGATTTTTGTACTGGATGAGAAAGAAGGATCTGGCTTCATTCTTTTGTGTGTAGACACCAGTTTTCTCAACACCATTTGTGAAAGACACAGTCTTTTCTTCACTGCATATTTTAGTGTCTCTGCCAAAAATCAGGTGCTTGTAGGTACCTGGAGTTATATTAGGATTCTCAGTTCTGTTTCATTGATCAAGCTTCTGCTTTTGTGTCAGTACCATGCAAGTTTTGCTATGGTGGCTCTATAGTATAACTTGAGATCAGGAGGTACCACCAGTGTTGATTTTTCTCATTCAAGATCGTTTTTGCTCTCCATGATATCTTGTGTTTCTGTATGAATTTTAAGGCTGGTTTTTCAATTTCTGGGAAGAATTGCATTGGCCCAGTGCCTCTTGTATAATATACCTCAGAGTCTAGGCTCTTTAGGTTTTGTAACATTCTTGTGTTCTCAGGCCTGATGCTTGCTCATGTGTCTCTATAACTTAGACATCTTTTTTTTTCTTGATGTAATTGTCGATCTGTAATAGAAAAGGTATGCTCTTGGTCATGTATGGAGCTTTCCTAATGGGTGGAGATATGGAGAGGGAAAGAGGAGGGACCAACGTGATTTGTAGTCATGTAGTATCTCAGAAGACTGGTGCCAAGGCTCAGGGTATATGTTTGAGGCTAGAGGAGTTGGCAGGAAAGGTTGTGATAATGGTATTTCCAGGTGTCGACATAAACAATAAAGTGGATAATAATCTTTAGGATGAGCAGGCAAGGCTAACCCATCTGTGGGGAGTATTTAAGTCAGTCTGGTGTAAGTCAAGGACAAGGGCATTTCACAATACTGATACAGGCTTACCATATGATACACTGGGTCTCCTCAGAGTCTAGGTAAGAATGGCATGCTGGAAGGATTGGAAGGGACAGGTAATGGAGGTTATCTGTTAGGATTTGAGACATTTGCTCATAAATGTTTTATTATTTTTGAAATAAAGTTAGCATGGAACTTCTGTTTATTTGAAAGTTTAAAAATACTCACCTTGGCTCAGCAGTGAGTGATTGCTCAGTGTATGTAAGGCCTTGAGCTCAAGCCCTTGGTTCAATCTTTTAGTTGAACTGTAATGTTTGATGCCAAACTTAGTGCGGACACCCAACTGGCATAGCGCACTAAAGCCCAGACCTCCTGGACTCAAGCGATCCTCATGTCTCAGTCTCCTGAGTAGCTGGGACTACAGGTGTACGCCACCGTGCCCAGCACCACCACCACCTGGCTGGATTCATTCTGAGTTAAGAAAAATCAGGTTTGATCAAGGAAGACCACCTGAGAAATCTCCGGTTGGAACAGATGACCCAGATGACTGAGTTCTACATCCAGAACAGATTCAAGACTGTTGCCTGAGATGATCAAGCCTCACATACTCCAGTCAGGACTTGATCAAACTCTAAATTTTCTTTAGGCCTCCATAAGATTATCAGCACCCCCCAACCAGCAGGAAGTATCCTGGAATACTCGGCCCACATTCCCAAAAAAATGGATTCCTTTGTTTTAAAAAAAAAAAAAGAGGGGGAAGTAGTGCGGGAAAACAATTCTATATCTGTCAATTATGTTTTAAATAAATGCTGATTGGTTGGTAGCCAGGCAGGAAGTATAGGTGGGAAAACCAGACAGGAAGTAGAGGTGGGGCAATAAGAATAGGAGAATTCTGGGAAGCAGGAAGCTCTCCTGCACTTCTGCCCAGACCACTGAAGAAGCAGGATGTGACCTGCCCCGCTGAAAAAGGTACTGAGCCATGTGGCTAACATAGATAAGAATAATGGGTTAATGTAAGCTACAAGAGCTAATAAGAAGCCTGAGCTAATGGGCCAATCAGTTTTGTATCTTATGGAGACCTCTGTGTGATTTTCTTTGGGACCTAATGACTATGGGACCTGGTGGGAGGACAGAAACCAACCAGGCCTTCATGCTACAAATGTTGACAGAGGTTTCTGTCTCACCCAGTCCTGCAGCTGTTCAGTCCCAAAGAAACACACAGAGGCCCACATTAATTATAAATTGGTTGGCCTATTTGCTCAGGATTCTTATTAACTCTTATATTTTACATTAACCCATAATTTTTGTCTGTGTTTGCCACGTGGCTTGGTACCTTTTGTCAGCGAGACAGTCTCATATTGCTTCCTCTGTGTCTGGATGATGACTGCAGACTGTGCATTTCCAGAATTCTCCTGTTCTGGTCATCCCACCTCTACTTCCTGCTTGGCTACTGGCCAATCAACATTTTATTAAACCAATAAAAGTGACAAATCTTTACAGGCTACAAGATCATTGTCCCATAGCACTGTAATAGATAAATAGTTAAACATTAAAAACAATTTTGTTTTTTGTGGAAAAAATTACACAATATATTTTGATGTTTTCCCTTTTCCCCAGTTTCTTTTGGATCTTTTCCACCTCCCCACCTACTCAACTTTATCTTCCCTCTGTCCTTCAAACAAAACAAAAAACAATAGCAACAATAAATATCCCCACAAGAAACAAAAAAAAAAAACAAGAACCAGGAAACAAAAACACAAAAATGAAATTCAAAAGAAAAATAAGATCAAAAATTCTCAAACAAAGCAAAATGAAACTAAAAGTTCATTAAACTACATTAAAACATTGATTCTGTTTTGTGTTAGCCAACTATTCCTGAGTATGGGGCCTTCCCTGAAGTGTAGTTGATATTTCCGTTGAGACTTCATTGGAAAAAACTGATTTTCCCTTTGCCAGAGGGTATCAATTCCATGTTTCTTGATTATGGGTGGGGCCAAAGTTAAAATCAGTTTTTATACAAAATCTTTCTTTGTAACCCAGGCTTGTTGTGAACTTGCCCTGTATCCTAGACTGGCCTTGAACTATGTTTTTTAGGGAATCTAAACCCTCCTGCTTCAGGCTTCTGAGTGCTGGTATTGCAGACTTGGGCATCTTTCGATTTCTCCTTTCTTGATATAGCTGCTTTTTATTAGACCTAATGTGTTAAGATATGAGCCTGATTCCTTTTGGTTCAGTGGCCTTCCTTGCCATACACACTTTAGATGAGCTGGCGCATTTGAGCAAGTGTTTAAAGCCTGCACAGGACCATGATACTGTTTATTTTAAAAATGTGCATGATGATTCCTTATTATAGTCAAACCTCATAAACTAGTTGATCTCCTATTGTATATGAAAAATGAATGGAATATAGTTGGTGTTGCTGTCCATCAAGCAATTCTCCAGCTGGTCACTAGAGGACTCCAGAGGCTGTAGGATGTTTCTGGAGCCCTTCCTGATCTGGTGGTGGAGCCCAGTGTCTCCAGTGTGTCAGACAGTCTGTCATTCCTTGATTAGAACCACAGATGGAAATTTGCAAATGTCCTTTCTTATTGGAAGTGCTAGGAAATTAATAGTTAAAAATGTTTTTTCAAAATGCTGGTATGATTGATTTTTCTTGTGCTTTATTCCAAGTTTATTATTTTTTAAAATATAATTTTGAAAAGTCACTCTAAACATAAACCTTAAATAGTACTTTCTCTAATAAATATAGATTTATATAAAAACATAATATAAATTTATTAAGTATAAATATACATTTTCTTCCCTTCCAAAGGATGGCTCTGTGCTTTCAAATAGAAGCCTAGTTGTTCATGAGGTGTTATAAGTATTAAAACACTGTTGTTGTGTTTCCAGGGAATCCGAGCCCGAGTTTTGGAAACTCTGGTCATGTTGCTGCTTCTTGCATTGCTGATTCTTGGGATGGTGTGGGTGGCTTCTGCCCTGATTGACAGCGATGCTGCCAGCATGGAGTCTTTATATGGTACCTGATTACTGTTTTAAATAATTCCTATGATGAGCATCTGAGTTTGGGATACAATTATATGGGGGTTTAAAACTTTTAAATAACTCTTTGTGCAGTTAACTCTTTTAATTTACAGAATTTAGATGTCTTTAGAGATATTTAAACAAGCAATAAATATTTATTTTTTCAGAAGACTAAGCAGTTTTCCATCTATCTTTGTTTAGTTTCTGTTCTTAAAATTCCATTGAGTGTTTTCTCCCTTTGAAACATATTTTTTTTCAATTTTTTTCTTCCTTCCTTCCTTCCTTCCTTCCTTCCTTCCTTCCTTCCTTCCTTCCTTCCTTCCGTTTATTTTTTCCAAGACAGGGTTTTACTGTGTAGCTCTGAGTGTCTTGAAACTCATTCTGTAGACCAGGATGGCCTTGAACTCACAGAGATCCAACTGCCTCTGCCTTCTGAGTGCTGGGACTAAAGGCATTCATCACCACTACCACTGGTCAAAAGGGTTGTTTCTTATTATTTTTTTTACTTTAGATATTTTTATTCTTAATTTAGAAATAAGACCGTTTATGCACTCAGATAGGCAGTTAAAATTTTTATCACAAGATACTATTTATTAAGATAAAATATAGACTTTTATTTGCTACACTCTTTTATTAAAATGCATTGATATTTTCACAGATCTCTGGGAGTTCTACTTACCGTATTTATACTCCTGCATTTCACTGATGGGATGCTTGCTGCTTCTCTGTAAGTACTCTTCATGGTGACACTGGCAGGACAGTGAAGTCTTGTCCCTGGAAAACTGTGGCAGTTTTCCTGATGAGATTTCTTAACAATAGAGACTAGTTTTTGAGTTGTCCTTAACTTTTTTTTTATTATTTCAGATAAATTTTAATAATTGAAATAACTGAGTGCATTTCTTCACTAAGGAAAACCTTTTCCACTGTGTTGGACACACCCCACAAAGCTAACATGTTCCCCGTGTATGTCCCACTCCCACCCCATGTGCATATTCTTTACATCCACTCTAGCCCACCTGTAACACTGGAGTTACTTTAAACGGAGAGAGTAAAATTCTATCTGATGACTTTGTAGTCTTTATTTCAAAATTTGTTTGGTTTTACTGAAGACATCATACTCTTCTCAGGAATAGTATAAGTTGTCAAACATAGTTCAAAGGACTTGTGACTATAGTTGTTACTTTAGATACTATTTTCTGGCTCTCAGTTCGAGCAGGTTAAATGTATATTTTTTCTGGGTCTATTTAATTTGTTTTAAACAAGCGTGTTGATCCTTTGTAATCTTGACTGTTGTAGTCTTTTTTCCATCCTCACATTCCATGTGCTATGCATGGGCTCCTCATGCTGTGCTAGTTAGTTCTTTGGTGGAGTTGAAGGCCTTCTGACAGAGTGCCTGGGGAAGCGAAGTTGGAGATGAGGCTATACCTAAAATGCTCTTGCAGCTGATTTTCCTGTTTTCTCACTAGCTATTTCATTTTTCCAGTGTGCACCCCAGTTGGCCTTTCCCGTATGTTCACAGTGATGGGTCAGTTGCTGGTGAAGCCAGCGGTAAGTATTTTATTTTATTTGGGTTTGCTAAATATTTATGTTTATATATTTGATCATATAACAAAGATTTTAGAAAATTAAGGACAGTATTTTTTTTTAGGTTTATCATTCATGTTTTTAATTTTTTAAAATCACTTTTTTAATCTTTAGAAACAAAATCTGTTTTTGCTTTTCAAAGTGCTAATTATATGCACTTTATGTAGAAAATTTCAAGACAAACTTTGCAGGTGTTTGTAAGTATTTTGTGTGTTCATTGCCCTGAATCCAACAGTAATTTTATCTGTTTCAGAATTGACCACACAGCTGACCATGGTGTTAATATCCCTGATTCTAGGTTATGAGAGGCTTGGGGATTGTGAGCACAAGACTAGTTGGGCCACAGAGTGAGGAGAGCTGTCTGCAGATAAAACTAATAAATCAACCAAAGCTCCCAGACGAACACAAAACAAAGACAAAAAGAAAATTGACAGTATTCATACTTTGATTTATGGACCAGTTTCTGAAAATATACACGTTGTATCTTGAATTATACTTTTACTCTCAGAAATGACTTTTAGTGGGTAGCAATATAATGATCTGTTCTTAGTTCTCTGATCTTTGAACCATTTTTTACAGACAATAACTTCTTAGCTATTCCTAGACAATCTGCCATTTATCATTTAAGTTCCTTCCCTGGCTCCTCATTGCCTGCAAACTTAGTTTCAGCTATCTACACATTTAGGGTTTTCTCAGCATTCTGTGTTGCACCCCTCTTCTGCTCCTGCACAGACTCTCATAACAGTTTGAAGCTGCCTTGCTGTGGTCCACAGGTCTCTGTGTTGTTGGTTCCAGGCTTGCTCTGTCTCTGCAGGGCAGCTCACCTGCCACAGCCCCCAGCATACTCCAGATGTTACTGTGGTCACTATTGTACTGCCTTCTCCACATTTACCAGTGTCTGTGGCTTGTGTCTGACCAAGGCTGTCTCCTGAGCCTTTTTGGCCCTGGGCCTGTCCTCTCCTGTGGTGATGTCATTAAGGAAACACACTGAGGCAATATTATGGTAGATGATCTTTCAGTTATCTCTTATTTGGTTTTGAAAGTTACAATCTCTCATTCAGTTTCTTTTAAAAGAGGTTTTGTGATACCGAATTCATTTAGTTTCTTCTACTTCTGTGTTTTTTTTTTTTTCTATTTCCTGTAGACAAGTTTTCAATTCCCATTCTTAGTCTCCAGTTTTGTTGCTGCTCTACCGTGTGTTCTGGACCTTCTCTGTCATTTCAACCTTATCTACATGTGGTAATGAGAAGAGGAGGAAGCCACTTATAGTCTGCTAAGCACTGTTGACTAATGCAGAGTTGCAGCTCCACCTCTTTGTTTATAAAACCAAAGTACTTCTGTGTCACCTGTCCCCATGCTGCCTTTTAACAACACCTACACAGCCTTAGTTGTTTTTATTTTCTTTCTTGTTCCTAATAGCCAGTGAACATGACTAGTTACTGAGTAATCATGCATCTGCCCCATGCTGGTTCTAAGTGCTATATGTGACACACAGTTTCATGTCATCTTGACAGGCCATAACGTGGGTGTTGGCAGTCTCATTTTGTAGGTAAGTTGGCTTCAGGGAGTCTGAGTTAGTCACAGAGCTGTGTAAAGGCAAGTTTGAACCCAGAGCCCAGGCTCAAGACCACTATCTTCTAGTTCTACAAGAGCTTCAGAGTAGCAGTTTCCTCCTCATGAACTAGCCTCCTTTCTACCTCGTGTTTACACATGGCTTTCTCTATCTGAAGTGCCTGTTCACTTCTCGGAGTTTAGGCTGTCAATCAAGTCAGGTATTTTAGCCATCGGAAACACTGGCTCAGTGCCCTTTCTCTTCAACTTGAAGTACTTTTTCCCTCTGACCTTTGCTAACATTTTATTTAAGCCTCAGTTTTGACATTTATTTTAATCTCAAAGTTACTGTTTGAAATTCTTATCTTGGTTGCTCACGTCTGAGTTCCTGTTAGTCCACAGTAGTGATGAGCCAAGGCCCTGAAGGCACTTGGAGTTTCCCTGTGAAGCCTTTGCTCCTTAGAGCATGAAGTAGTGAAGATGCTGGAATGCTCAGAGGCACATGATATACACACATCTCTGTGCTTCTCCTCTTGTCATTTGGGTGTGGTCCGAATTATCAATAGTTTATACTGTAAAATGAAAGTCCTAAAAGTATTAGGATTTAGGACAGGTAAACATGACCAATTTAAATTCAAATACCTGGAAGTGATGGGAAACAACTGATTGAGAGAAGAGTTCTTGTCTCTGTCCCCTCATTGAGGAACAGTCTTGGGTTACTCTCCCTTTGGTTATCCAGCCGACCTCATCATAAACCACTCCTGTTAAGGACCCCATGGTTTCTAGCCTGTGCTGCTTCTCAGCCTTAGTAAGGTCTCTGGAGAGGTTTTCTTCTCCTTCCTCCTCTCCTGTGATGGTCATTCTGTATCATTATCTATTATCTACTCCTTCCTTCCTTCCTTTCTTCCTTTTTCTTTTTATTTATTCATTGTGTTTCACTTCATGCATCTCGGTCCCATTCATTTCCCATCCCTGTGTATCTGCCCTCTGTCCTTGCAGCACCTGCCCCTCCCCCCGCCAATTAAATTTAAGAGAAAAAAGAAAGAAAAGAAAAAAGAAAAAATTCTTATTGTGGAAGCTGTAGCATGACATAGGAAGTCACACAGTAAACCCCTCTATCCATATATCTTAACTTGCAGAGTCTGGCCCCTTGCTCATCACTGCAAAGGGTAAACTCAGGAGAACTCACCCTGGTGGTGAGGACAAGGGAGAGCTGGTGGGCTGACCAACGCTGTGACTACCCAGGCCCAGGACCAAGGTTGTGGGTTGGTCCTCCCCCAGTAATCACCCCATCTGTGATCTGCTGGAGCATGTGAAGGGGCCAGTCCTGCAGACCCAAATCTAGTTTTTCTTATTTATTTTGTTTTTATCATTTTATCACTCCCAGGGTGGATCTGGTGATACATCTGTTCAATGATAGCTGAGTGCCAGGCTGAAGGGGACCGTAGATACTTGTGAAAGGACTGGAAAGCAGTGGGTTGCTTTACGAATGTGTTCAGGTGGGAACCACATGCCTTTAGAGCAACTTGTCAAGTTGGCAGGTGCGCAGAAACAGTTATCCCCATCCTTACTTTACTCCAGCAACTCCTCCCTTTTTGTTGCTTTGCTGGAATCAGTAGCTTGGGCTTGATTGATAGAATGAATGCACTGCTGTCAGCTCTGCTGCTTTCACACTCCTCCAGAGCCAGGGAGACACAACCTCCTCATAGAACAGTTAGTTAACATAGCCAGAATTGAAGTTTTGGGTTTTATTGGTTTTGAAGACAGTCAAGACACTATCCCACACAGTTGGTGATTGATGAGCGCTCTACCCCTTCCTCCCCCCCTTGTATGGATGCTGTTGAGTGTTTGTGTGTAAACACACTGCTTTTCTAAGGCTTTGTCTTAGATGGATTTTATGAGCTCAGCTTTCAGTACTCATGGAAGTACTTGCTGTATTAAGTTAAAAAATGGAATGTTCTGTGTGTCTCTGATAAAGTTTATGGAACTTTTATTTTATTTTTATTTTTTGTTTTTTAATATTGAGGCAGGGTCTTATTGTGTAATTCTGGCTAGCATGGAACTTGCTATGTAGATGAAGCTAGTCTATATTTGGTTGTGAACTGGCTTGTGACTGGTGGGAATCCAACTCAGGCCCTCTGGAAGTGCAGCCAATGCTCATAACCACTGAGCCATCTCTCCAGCCCCCAGTTTACAGATTCTTAATTTAGAGAATAGGTAAAAAACACATGGGAGACAAATATTGTACTACGTGTTCTTTTCCTTTTAGCTCTAAAATAACAGCTTGCTCATATAGATGTATTTGCTGTGTTTCACTCTGTTTAAAATCCATGCCCTTGTTACCCCTTGAGAATATTACTACTAGTGTAAACCTTTAAGCCTTAAAATATCCAATTTAGATACATTTAGATTTTGTTCTATCAAGTTTTGAACTGTTTGGTTAGTACTAAAATAGAAAAATATAAATGTCTTAAAAATAAAGTATGTAAAATATGTTTAAATTTTTCACAAATTAAATAGTTTGGACATTTAATTTTGGGGTCCTAGTTATTTGAGTCAATATAACCCATGGTCTTAAAACAATAAGCTGCAGAGCCTGGGGTGTCACACTGCATTATTAAATAGTTCATCTTTCCATTTAGATACTTGAAGACTTGGATGAACAAATTTATATGATTACCCTAGAAGAAGAAGCACTCCAGAGAAGACTACATGGTATGTATGTTACATAGTTAGATCATGTAGAAAAATTAATTCAACAGAAACACACAATTGAAGAGGGAAATAGATACCTTCTCAGAGGCTTACAAGTGACAAAGGGAGCTTGTGAGAATTTGAGGGAGATGGGCCAGGGCCACATGCTGGCTTTCTGGTAGGCAGTGGCCACAACAGCTCCTTGGACATCTACACTTAAGGTGCTGCAGGTCTGCATATTGCCTCAGTGACTCAGGCTTGCTTTTCCCCTTTCTGTTGAGAGTGGAGGTAAGAGTAGCCTTTCTTAGGAGATCCTTAGGAACACTGTTAGCTCAGGTAAAGTTTTATACCAGCCATGAGTTAGTCTTGCATTGCTGGAATTGTTCTGGCTGGCAAGCTGCCTTAAACATGATTTTAGGGAAACTCCTTAATAATGTGTTTCTGTGACTGGCCACTGTAGGCTATTTCAGGTAGAAACCAAGAGGCTGAATTGTTTATTATATAAATGATTCTAGGGCCAAGTTGATATTTGACTGTATAAAGAATTGCAAGCTTCTGTGGTTTATTGGTTAGCATCTGCAGAGGGGGAAAGCTAGAAGACAATAACATTTCATGATTTTCTGTTTTAAACTTTTTTAAAAAATACTTATTTTATACATATATGAATATATTGCCTGCATGTATGTCTGTGCACCATGTGCAAGCAGTGTCCATGTATAACAGAAGAAGGCATTGGATCCCTTGGAACTAGAGTTACAGATGGTGTGAGCTAGCATTTATTTGGGTGCTGAGAATCAAAACTGGGTCCTCTGGAAGAGTAAGCAGTGCTCTTAACTACTGAGCTGTCTCTCCAGCCCCAATGATTTGCTACTTTTAGGAAAGAGTAGAAGTAGGCCCTCAGTAAGGTAAGTTATCTTCATGGATTTTATTAAATATGGTATAATGTTAAATGTATTTTGTTGTAACAGTTATTTTATATTTTAAATTATAAAGCAAAAAGTATGTTTTACCCTTGCTCTGGGAAGAATTGTAGAACAGCAAGAGTATCAGACTCTAAAAGTGTACTCATGTTGCTGCTTTATGGAACTGATGGTGACATTTTACTAATGGTACACTAGTGTGTGTGCTGGAGGTTATTATTACAGGCAGCTTTGGGATATCTGTTCTCTCCAGTGCATTCTTATAGTGCCCTGGAGAGACTCAACACTTGGCTGGTGGTAAGAAGGACTTGTTTTACCTTGAATGTAGCATGGAGTTCCCATGTCCCTTGAAATGTATTAGTGTAGCTGAAACATGGAATGTTTGACTGTGGCTTCTCCAGTGTTCTCCGACACTCGACAGTGCTATTGTAAAGCTGTTGAGTGGTTTTGTTCTTTTTCATAAGCAACTAATGAAATAGCAAAGCAGTGCTTGTTTACAGTGTCGGTGTCCTGTCCTCAGCCTGTTCCCTTGCTCTTCCTGATTTTGCATCAGATGTGCAGATGAATTAAGACCGTCTCAAGATGATAGGCTAGTTGACTGATGGAAAATGAATGAATAAATAAATAAATAATAAAAATGAATAACACTTTAGTGCCTAAACACAGAGAGAGTAAGAGGGATCCACAGAGTTTTACATATATGGTTAAGGCATCCACTGCCTGATGCCCCCTCTTAGTTGGCAGAAGTAGAGGTACAGCTTCTGAATTACCTGTGATCATAACAGAACTCTATCCTATTCCTCACATAGTCTCCCTAACATGCTGCCTGGAGACTTAAGGCAAAGGGTATACTTAGCCCTTACCTCACTGTATATGACAGTTCACAGTAGATGAGTCCATAGTGTCTGAACTCCTGACCCTGTATCTTTGAGTGTCTTATTTCTGAGGTAGTTTCCATGTTCCCTAGCTCCTATAACTTTGGCATGTGCTGCTTATATCTGAGGATTAATCCACTTGTGACTCCTACATCCTCACTCCTCCTCTTTCTGCTCTCTCCAGCACCGTTTGTGTCCCCATCACCCTTGCATGGTTATTGTCTTCCCACAGCTTGCCTTCACTCTGGGGATGGGTAGTACATTCTGCAGCTCTGTTGTGTTCCTCCCCACATGCTATCCTTTCCCCTGGGGTTTGCTAAACATCCTGTTCTCTCCTCTTCAACACTTGATCTCTTGTGGTCCTGCCGTCTCTGCTACCAGACCATTCCAGCTTCTCCTGTTTTAGTAGCTCCTTGTCCCTTAGAACTTTCTTTTCTTATGGTACTCTCTGATCTGTTTTTTTTTTTTATGTTTGTTATGGCCTTTCTAGTCTTTTGGGAGGCTTCTTGGCCTCTGTTCTGGTGCTATATCTGCCTGTAACATCTTGGCATTACCCTCCACAGTGATCTAGTGCCTGCACATCTCATACTTAGGCATCTCCACTCCAGGCTGACCCTCCTCTTTCTTCAGCTCTTTTCTTGTCAACCTCCATTTCCCACCGTCCTTCATTAGAGATTCAGTATTCTCTCAGTAGCCTTCTTCCATCCCAAGCTTCCTTGCCAGGCTATTCTGCCTGGTCAGGATTAGAAGTGGAGCCTGCCTGTGTGCTTTCTCAGGCCCTTGCTTGTGTTCCAGGGCTGTGCTGTGTCTGGTGAAGCTCAAGCCTTCTCATCTCCTGCTCTTTCTAATTTTTGTGCTTACTCCTGATTATGCTGTCTGCTCTTCCTTCCAATTTGTGACCATTTGTTAAGTTTTCTTCAGAGTCTTTGGATGACTTTTCTTTTAAATTATTTCTTTTATTTTTTGAGGTCGTAATATAATTATATCATTTCCCCCTCCCTTTCCTCACTACAAACCCTCCCAATATACCCCTCCTTTCTCTCTTTCAAATTCGTGGCTATTTTGTTCATTAATTGCTTTTATGTACATATATTCACAAATACAACCTACTCAGTCTGTATAATGTTATGCATGTTGTATATTTGTATTTGGGGCTAACCATTTGATGTTGACTCACCACTTGGCATGCTCTTTCCTGGGGATGACTATTTCTCAACATTGCTTAGTTGCCTATAGTTCTTTGTATAAGATTGAGGCCTATGGAGCAATAAAAAGAGCGAAGGAAAGTAAAGGGATACAAATAGGGAAAGGAGTAAAACCATCCCTTTTTGTAGATGACATGATAGTAAACATTAGAGATCCCAAAAATTGTATCAGAAAACTTTTAGAAGCAATAAAAAAATTCAGCAATGTTGCAAGATACAGAATCAGCTTGCAAAAATCAATAGCTTTTCTATACAGCACCAATAAACATACAGAGACATACTCTCTGTCTTAGTCATTGTTCTATTGCTGTGAAGAGACCATGACCAAGGTAACTCTTATAAAAAACATTTAGTTGGGCATTTGCTTATGGTTCTAGAGGTTTAATGTTATCACCATGGTGGGGAGCATAGTGACATGCAGGGAGATGCTAGAGCAGTGGTTGAGACAGTAGCTGAGAGCTACATCCATAGGCAGACACACACACACACACACACACACACAGAGAGAGAGAGAAATAGAGAGAGACAGAGAGAGAGAAAGAGAGAATAAGTACACATGGGTACCTGGGCCTGATGTGAACTTCTGAAACCTCAATGCCCATCCCCAGTGACACACTTCCTCCTACGAGGCCACACCTTTTAATCTTTCTAATCCTTTCAAATAGCTCCACACCCTGGGGACTAAACATTCAAATATATTAGCCTATGGGGGCCATTCTTATACAAACCACTACACTTCTATTCACAATAGCCTCAAAGAAGATAAAATACCTAGGAATAAATCTAACTAAGAAAGTGAAGGACCTCTACAAGTCAAGAGCAGAAGGTGGGAGAAGATGAGCAAGGAAATTGGGACTGGGAGAGGCTGGTCCACCAACCGAGACAGTGTGCCTGATCTAATGGGAGCTCACCAAATCCAGCTGGACCAGGACTGAATCAACATATGATCAAACCGGAATCTCTGAATGTGTCTGTCAATGGGGGCTGACTGAGAAGCCAAAGATAATGGCACTGGGACCTATCTCTTCTGCATGTATTAGCTTTTTGGGAATCTAGTCTATATGGATGCACACCTTCCTAGGCCGGGAGCGGGGAGGGCCTTGGGCTTCCCACAGGGCAGGGTACCCTGCCCCATCTTAAGGAAGCAGGCGGAGGGAGGAGGGTTAGTGGGGGAGCGGGAGGGGACTGGGAGAAGGGGAGGAAGTGTACATTTTTTTGAATGAAAAATAAAAGAAAATTAAAAAAAAAGAAAAATGTACACATCTGAAGAAAGAGATAACATCACTAGAACATGGAACAACATCTCATGTTCATGGACTGGTAGAATTAATATTGTGGAAATGGCTGTTTATACTAAACGCTATGTACAGACTTAATATGATCCCAATCAAAATCACTATCTCATTTTTCACACAAACAGAAATAACTATCTTAAAATTCATATGGATCCACAAAAGACCTAAAAGAGTCAAAATAATCCTAAGAAAAAAGGACAGTGTTGGAAGGATCACCATTCCAGATCTTAAGATCAATTACAGAGCCATAATAATACAAATAATATGGCACTGGAACAGATATAGACACAGACCTGTGGAACAAAATCCAAGACTCAAACATGAGAACTCATGACTTCAGGCAGTTGATATTTGACAAAGATGTCAGAAAGATAAGCTGGAGAAAAGAGAGCGTCTTCAATAAATGGTGCCTGGAAACTGGGTGTCCACCTGTAAGAAGACCTGTATCTGTCACCTTGCACAAAACTAATTCCAAATGGAGTGAGGGACTGAAGGTGAAACATGGAACACTAAAACTGCTAGAAGAAAACATAGGCAGTGCCTGCATGATATAGGAGAGGACTTCCTGGATAGGACTCCATTCGCTGAATAATTGAGGCTAATAACTAGTAAGTGGGACTTCATAAAACTAAAAAGCTGCTGCACACCTAAAGAAACAATCAACCGGGTGAAGAGGAAGCCCATACAGTGGGAAAGAAACTTTGCCAGCTATATATATGACAAGATTAATACTCAGAATGTATAAGAAAAAAACAGAGCCAAAAAAATGAACTACCCATTCAAAAAAAAAAAAAAGGCCTGGAACATGAACAGAGAATTCTCAAAAGAAGAAAAAATGGATTAAGAAATACTCAAAAATGTTCATGGTCCCTAGCAATTAGGGAAATGCAAATCAAAACTGAGATTTTATCTTACCCCAGTCAGAATGGCAAAGAGCAACAAAACAGTTGACAACAAATTTTGGATGCAGCATGGTGGAAAGGGAGCCCTCATTCACTGTTGGTGAGATTGCAAACTGGGGCGATCATTATGGAATTCAAAATACTAAAGCTAAAAATACATTTACCATGTGTCTTAGTTACGGTTTCTACTGCTGTGAAGAGACACCATGACATGGTATCTCTTATAAAGGAAAACATTTAATTGAGGTAGTGGCTTACAGTTTCAGAGGTTCATTATCATCATGGTGAGGAGCATGGTAGCTGGGAGAATGGTGGTGTACAGGCAGACATGGTGCTGGAGAATTCTACATCTTGATCCCAAGGCAATAGGAAGTGAACTGAGACACTGGGCATGGCTTGAACATGTATGAGACCTCAAAACCTGCCTCCACAATGTCACACTTCCTTCAACAAGGCCACACCTACTTCAACAAAGCCACACTTCCAAATAGTGCCAGTTACATTCAAACTACCATAACATATGACCCAACTCTTCCACTCACTCATTGACATATGCCTGAAGAACTTGACTGCTGACTCCACAGATACTTGTTCAGCCATGTTCATTGCTGCGCTGTTTACGTAGCTGGACGACTGACTTTTCTCAGATATTCCTCATTACCTTATTTCCTGTTTCTTCCTCCAAACTTGTCACTGCCTATACCCTCTCTGTGCAGCCTGTACTCTTGGCCTGTGGCTGTCTTAGCTATGTTCTGGCTTAGGTCCACCTTGCTCAGATGCCAGCACTTGTCTTTATTCACTGACCCAGGGACTTAGCTGCTACCATTCTGTCCTCCCCTCCACGGTGGCTCATTTTCATCTGCATGGGGACACATGTACATTTGTAAGGGAACCACAGGAGGGGAGGGAGTAGGAACTGGATTTGGCATGTAAAATGAGAAAGAATGGTTTTTTAAAAAATAAATTAAAATAAAATAAAAAAACTAAAAAAATTGTTTTTACATTATCCATACAAAAGTTCATCTATAGGAAGATAGGATCAGCCTTGAAAAGCCCAGTGTAGTGAGGACAGAGATCATGTGTACTAGGATGTGTGATATCAGCCCTTACCCAGTCTTGTGTTTGGCCACCGGAGGAAATACTATGCATGTTTAATGTCCTGGTCTGGGACACAGACCATATCCTTTTGAGTTCCGCCTCCACCTGGCCTAACAGACTGCCATTTGCTGCTCCTAGAAACTATAGAAACTAGAAACATAGTCCGCTGTGACTGACATAGCATATGACCCAGCTTGCAGGCTGAATGCTGATGTGTCAGTGGTACTACCAGAAGCTGGAAAAGGAGGAGTGGGAAAAAGAAGAGATGATGCTCAGAGGTACAAAGTCTTAGAGGAGCAAGTATTAAGAGTTAGTGTACTATATAAAGACCACGGTTGATAATGAGGACAAGTGCTGGCAAAGATAAAGGGACAGAGGAACACTTATTCACTACTGGGGGAATACAAACTGGTGCAACCACTATAAATAAGTGTGGATGTTCCTCAAAAAGATGGAAGTAGATCTGCCACGTGATCCAGCTGTACCACCCTTGAACACATATCCAAAGGACTATATATCCTGCTATAGAGATACTTACTCATCAATGTTCACTACTGCTCTGTTAACAATAGTCAGGAACTAGAAACTGCCTAGATGTCCATCAACTGATGAATGGCTAATGAAAATGTGGTTCATTTACACAATGGAATGCTATTTAGTTGTTAAGAAAAATGAAATTTGACATTCACAGACAAACAGGTGGATCTGGAAATAGTCATTCTGAGTGAGGTAACCCAGACTCATAAAGAGAAATACCACATTTTCTCTCACTATGGTTGTTGAAGATTCAAAGCTAACATTCACAAATAAGAGAAAACATGTGATACATACATACCCATATATAAAAAGTTTAAATGGGGCTATCCTGTAATGGGCAACAGTTCTCTTACTTAAATACCACAGGCTAACAAAAAACCCAGTGCCAGGTTGGGTTATTTCTTTGTGAGTTGTGGGCTGGTGAAGTCCCAAAGACCACCTAAACATTACAGTGTGTTGCCAATGCTGTTAGTTACCCTCCTGAACTTGACAGTAGGCCCAATTGCTAAAGAAATTGCAAACATCCAGAAACCGAGCTGGTTCAGACCTATTGCCTAGCTTTCATTGTCCAGGAAGGTGGGTGCTAAGCAAGCTGCTGAAAAGAAAAGTAATCATCGATCTTACCCAGCTGTGAGGCCTGGGAGCTACAGTAACAGCTGCTCTGACAAGACATGTGATTATGACACGGAAGTGACTTTCCTTCTGTGTCCTAGGTCTTGATCTCAAACCTCTTCTAGCAGGACTTGCCATATTTTTCATAAGCACAGCAAGTATCAGCCATACACCCTCAAGTCCACCTCTGCTGCATACTGCTTCCCCTCACCTTTATTTCTCTACAGCCCTTTTAGTCTCTGGCATGCCTGACAGAGCATCTCAGGGCAGGAAGCTTTGTAAGTGTTCATCTCTTCTGTGCAAGGTACAGGCCTGGTGTGTGTGTGTAGGAGATATCTATATCTATCTATATCTATATATCCCATGGGTGTTCCTTGCATCATTGAGTAGATAAAAAGCAAAAAAAAAAAAAAAAAACCAAAACCAAAAAATAAGGCACAGCATTAAGTAGGCAGGCAGGGGAAGTGAAATTCAGTGAGAGGACAGAAAATAGAATTCCAGTGAACAGGTTTAGGAAGGGTGACACCGGGCCCCAGTAAATGGCGAGCTTGGGTAGGTGGAAATGAAATGGTTTTCCTGCTTTTGTGCCTAAAAATTCTGAGCAATCAAAACTGTTTGCTTCCAGGACTCCTGTAGAGGAGCCTGACAGAAAGTCCATTACAGTAATCTGATAGAAAATCTTTTATAATTTTTTCCCAGTGTTAAGAGGATACATATATCATTAACATACTTAAATGTTTAAGTAATGCAGCAGCATTAATTGAAATAATTAGCTTTTGTGTGTATATAGCCCATGGGTGTACTGGGTAACTTTAGAAGTTCCATAATGAATAGAAATTATATTTGTTGTTTGAGTTCAAAACCTTCACAGTTCTTTTAAGGTAATTTATTTTAAAATAGTATAGTCTTTGAACTATAATTCAATTCTGTTAGGTACAATTTTCATCTTCATGATAAAGATTTGTATATAATTTTTGGTAACAGTTTCTTGCTTGATTCTAATTTTTTTTTTCAGTACTGGAGATCGAATACTGGGCCTTCCTTCTACATGCTAGGCAAGCACTCTAACGTGGGGCTGTCTCCAGCCTCTTGATTCTAATCTTTTTAAAAAAGCCTTTCTCATCAAAACTTACATTAACTCTTTATTCTTAGAGCTCAGAAGAGGTAGCAACTTTTTTCAGGTTTTGATACATCTGGACACAGAGAAAATGAAGGGAATGAAAATAACAAGACATACCTGTGCAGCCTCTCGCTGGACCTTGGTACCTCAGCCAGTCTCAGAGTCATCGTCAGTATTTGACTCTTGCTATTTAGAAGCTGAGTTTCAGAGTTTTGTGAGGACACTGACTTGGGATACATCTGTGGTTGCTTTTCCATATAGCCTTCTGTCAGGCCTTTCCCTGTGTTACTGGCAGGACCACCGGGCAGTTGGACTGCTGCTTTTCTGACATCATTCATATGGCAAATACGAAAGTTTTCTTGGCTTTGTCCTAGGGAAATCTTCTAGGTTCTAGCAGTGAACATTTGAAAAATTGTGTGTGGTGGGAGTGAGGTATTTTCCCTGCTGTTGTGGCCACAGAATCTGAACTGCCAGAACCATTCCACACACTAAGAATACTTGATTCATATAGGATATCATGTATGTATGTATTATGTATGTATGTATGTATGTATGTATGTATGTATGTATATACAGTCACTGAATGAAGAATACCTTCTTTGAATAGGGAATATATATATATATACACACACACACACCATATGTAGAGTACTATAGTAGACTATATGTATATAGTACTGTATCTGTTTGCCTCTGCGTACACATAAACACATACACACATATGTCATTGTAGGGAAGAAAATATCTTGGATTCAACTCTGGGCTTTTATGTAAAGTGTCTAGGTACAGTCAGACAGCCTAGACCTGATATGTATCTCTGAAAAGCATATGTATACTTAGATGAAACAGTGACAGATGCCATAATTTGTTTGGCTTCTTGGGCCCTTTAGTCACTTTCATGACAATAAAATGTAGTCCAAACAAATTATTTGATGCAAGATGAAATGAGTGACTGTGGGAAATATAAACTAAAATGCCAGTAAGGAGGGTGGCTTTGGGAAACAAATGAGAAGCTTGTGGAGCCTGTGTCATAGCCTATGGAATTTATAAGAGAAGTTGTATTATAAAATTCACATTTTAAAAAATGGAATGAGGATTCAGTATGTGTCAGCTTCCTCCCAACCACAGTCTATGTGAATGATAGTGTTACTAATGGTAGCATCAAATATGAAAGGTAAAGGGTTACTCTTAACATATTGTCTAGTTCAATATCTACTGTGCTTGTAACTGAAATAGAGAAGGACAAAACCATTATTTTGATTGCACCTAACATTCTATAATACTCCTAAAGCTGTTTGTTTTTAATATTTTTGCCCTTGATTATAGTTACTTATAGCGAAAGTATGTTTGCATGTCCACAGTTGTATTGGGTATCAGAAGTCTTATAACACCAGGTTCATAGTCATAGTCAGGTGATGTTAGAAGCCAATAAAAATTGCAATGTTAATAAATATGAGTGTTGCAAATAGAGTGGGCACAGAAATGGAGCTTGTATGTGTGTGCCTCGGTGTTAGTACACAAAACAGACTCACTGGACACTTGGGCATGAGGCTTCAGCTTCCAGGTGCCTCATTCGTTGGCTTTGTGGAGCATGGTGTGGTCTCTGGGGACAGTCCTTCTTCTCTGTGAAGTATTAGGAACCTTGGGCTCCAACAGTCAATTTTCTGACCAAGTTACTTGAGATAATATCAGAACTTGAAAAATCTCCCATTCTTGGAGATGGGAATGTTGGTCAAATTTAAAGTTGTAAGCAATTAAAATTTTATAGTTACTTGGATCAGATTTTCTGATCTACCCCTTTTTGTTTGTATGCTAAATTAAAAAATAAATATAAAGAAAATCTATTTATGCTGGAGAGTGCTACTTCCACATAATATTCAAGGAGACTAAGTTTAGTACCCTGAATTATTTAAAGTACAGAATTGTTTGTGAAACTAGTTTTATTTCATCAAGCTATTTGAATTATGTACATGCTTAAGTTAAAATGCTTATTTCTTTTAAAATACACTATATTTTAAAATAAATAATATCTTGAACATCTGAAGCTATCTTATATATTGAGACTGTTTTGTGCATTGGAAAAAGTATAAGGACAGCTCAGTTACTGGAGAAATGCTGAAGTTTGGGAAATTTTGTTATCTTGGGAGCAAAATATTTTCAGTACCACACCAGTTCTTCAGCTTAAGAATAAAGCTGGGAAGAATGCCTTTCAGCTATTAGTTTTCCTGAATCCAAAGACATGGGTGGGGCAGGATCAAAAATACTCATTTGATCAAAGTTATTGGCTCTGAAGGTATTCTTACCTGTGTAAGGAAGATGAAAGGTGTTGTTTTTATTGCATGCTAGTAACAGTGTAATTTTGAACTAATTGGTGTTGAACTGCCAATCACCTGGGGGGAATGCAAATAGATACTTTTACAATTTCCTTTGAGGTAGTGAAATCTTATGTCGGGGCTGGAAGAAAAACAGAATAATACCGTGAAATTGACCTTAAATGAGCTGCTTTGTGGTTTTCTTGGAGAATCCCTTTTTATTTTTCAGGACTTGTCCAAACAGGTTTTTGTCTACAATTTGACTTATTGACTAGACAATGCTGACACTAAACATTTTAGGTTTGTTTTGAAATAAAATAATGATAATCTGTTTTTTTAGGATATTTTCATTTTTGATGCAACTTAAATTTATATAGTAGTTGAGTGTTTACATTATGTCATAAGTCCATATACTAGCCATTGTTGGCTTTTGGTCATTTATAATGTAGGATTCTCTCCCACATTTTTGCTCGGTTATTAATATATTACCATGTAATGAAGGAAGGGAATGTCCTGGAAAACTGTTATTTCAGGTGACTTATCTGAGGAGAGTAGGAATGTGTTCTTGATTTTTATATGAGAGATAGTACTTACCAATTAACTCTTGTGTGTCTGGAGTTTGACCACCTAAAATAGCACATTTTGGAAATGTGACTTCAGGGGGTTGGAGAGATGGCTCACTGGTTGCTCTACCAGAGGATCTGGATTTAATTATCAGCATCCACACAATAGCTTAAAACCATCCACAATTCCAGTTACAGGGAGTCTGACATCCTCTTCTGGCCTCTGATGGCATTGCGTGAATGTGGTGCATACATATACATTCGGGGGGGGACACATGCACACAGAATAAAATTTTTAAAAATATCATTTCATTTATTTTTCTTTGAGGAAGCATGCATTCAGTATTATAGACATTTGTATTGAGCTCTGTAGACATATCACAAGGTAGGCTACTAGTCTCTTCACTTAATTTCAAATTGACACCACAACAGGAATACTGTCCTGTTAACCATTCTCTTTCCAAGTTCAGAATGTTCATCAGTTATTCCCCAAGCCTCAAACTAATTTCTGGAAGTAAAATATCACTGTTGATATTTTGCACTTTTATTTAAAGATACTTGACAGTCTTACAGTGCTGTGCTGCCCTCTACAAGTCCTCTTTCTTTGGAGATGCCCACTAACTTTGTAACCTAATTGCTTCCGTTTTTGCTTTGGTTGCCAGAACCTCAAAACTAAATTTGTAGTCAAGTTGTATTAGGTTTGGGTCATAATGCCTGAGTATCAATGTGCTATATTTAACCCTACTTTTGTAAAGTGTAAGTTGGATATTAATGAATAAAATAATGAAGCCAGCACTCTGGAGACAGCATGGAACTTTTAGCCAATATGTGGCATTGGCTCTCTGTCTACAGAGATGGGAAGAAATGAGAGAGGGACAACAGGAAGACTGAGGATCTGTGACTTTTCTAGGGGCTTAGAAAAGAAGGCCTTTGAATCTCTATAGTGAGACCTATGTGGCCCAGCACTCCTTTGGACCTTTGCTTGAGAATGGTCACTGTTTGCCCTACTACTCAGGTTAGCCTCCTCCTTCTGAGTCAGTTCTTTTGGCTACTTGTCCTTTAGTCCCCAAGACCAAGAGCTAGTGACCTCCCAGCTTTTTTTTGAAGGACCACCTGACCTGTAAAGGAAACAGCAGTGAAGATAGAAAACAGAAGCAGGGTACTTGTTCGGGGCCAGTGAGGAAGAGGATCACCTGACAAGTGAAACCTACTGTTGTTTAATTCGAGAGTCAAGACAGAATTTGTACCTAACCTCCAAAAGTATCAAGATGGGCCAGGAAAGTGTATTAGAAAACAAAACTACCCAGAGCTTAAAAAATAAAAGCAAATAAAAAATATTTATTGAGGTAGACAGAATAATGCTTACCCAAAGATGCCCAATCCTAAGCCCTAGAACTTGTGAATGTGTTACTTTGCAGGTATGATCAGAGTAAAGGTCTTGATATTATACAGGCATACAGAGTACCAGGTGGACTCAGGTGTAAAAACTAAAGGAGGATGGCCAAAAAGTAGAAAAGACAATGGAAGCACAAGTGTAGTAGAAAAGCTCTTGTGAATCATAGATCAGAATATAGGAGAAGTAAATCATTAATGAAATAATAAATATGGACTACAGGTAAGGTACTAAGCAAGCACATATCTAGATGGAGAGAAAATAACAAGTGAGAAAAGATCATAATGTAAATAGCAGGAAAAAGTCATCAAGCTGAGACTTGAATGCAGATTCAAAGCCAGAGAGGGTTGCAGGAGAGATTGCTACATGGTTATGTATACCTCTGTTATGTCAGTGCTCTGTGCTTCTGGCCTGAACAGGGATTTAAAAGATAATTTATCCTATAAGAATTTGACTTCCAGAAACGATGTGAAAAATTACTTACAAAAGAGAGTTCAACAGAGAAGTTGAACTGGTGCTTAACTAGAGCCTTCGCCCTAGTGTATGTGGTTCTGGAAGGTGCTCTCTGTGTTACTAGTGGAGAAGGGTGACCACTAAGCCAACTATAAACTCTGAGATCTGTGATACTGACCTACCTGCATAATTTGTTGGTGCAATAGTGAAACAAACATTGTGGGAGTAGCCAACCACTTTCTGATTGGATTTAAGGCCCACTGTAGAGGTGGAACCCATGCATGACCACTGCTCAGGTAGCCAAGAATCTGAGACTAGGTAGGCCATGGGCCTGGGGAAAACCAAATACTATTGTCCTGCTAAAGGAACATAGCAATAAAATGACTCCTATACATAATGTTCTGTTCTACCCATACATCAGTGTCTTGCTCAACCAACATCAAAAGTTAGATGGGTACTACGGCCTACCACCACAGACACCCACAATTGAGTAATGTGCAGAGTAAGGGATTTTGGAACATTCAGTTCTAAATGGGCTGTCTCCATCAAACCCCACCTCCCCTTAGGGCTCAGGAAACTTATGTAGAAGAGGTGGTGGGAAGATTGCAAGAGCCAGAGGGGATGGATGACTCCAGGGAAACAGTGTCTTCCTGACCCACGTATGAACCTACAGAGACTGTAGCAGTGTGTACAGGACCTGCACAGGTTCAAGCCAGACAGGGTCCCAGCACTGAGAGGAGAAAGTAGACACAAACTCCCATCCCTAACCAAGAAACTATATCCAATTGACAAACCACTTGCAAAGAAAAGTTGGTTTTATCCAATGGAGTCTCATTGGGTATAGTAACAACACTTACGGCTAGGCCCCAGGACCAGCAGTAGATGGCCATCAAACAAAACAAAACAAAGAAAATGAACTCAATGGTATTTTTGTAGACTTTTGTCTCATATTGCTTTGTTTGGGCATTCTTTTTGTATCACTGATTATTTGCTTATGTATTATGGTTTCTGATTTTTTTTTGTTTTTATGGGTTTTGTTTGTGTGTGTATATATTTCTTGTTCTTTTTCTTTCTTTAAAAATAATTCTGGCCAGGCAGTGGTGGCTTATACCTTAGTTCAGCACTCTATACAACAGGTTGTAGGCTAAGGCAGGGGCAGGTGGATCTCTGAGTTCTAGGTCAGCCTGGTCTACAGACTGAGTTCCAGGACAGTCAGAGCTACACATTGAAACCTATCTTGAAAACAGAACAAAATTCTGATTTGTTTTTTGTTGGCCTGTTTGTTTTCTAAAGAGAGAGGAAAAGAAAGGAAAGAAAGTATAGTTAGGAGGGTGAAGGAGGTGGGGAGAATCTGGGAGGAATTGGGGCAGTGGAGTGGAATTATCATAATATATTATATGAAAAATTATTTTTAATAAAAATATTTTTAAAATAGTTCAGCATCAAACTTTCCATCTGTGACTTGCTACAGGTCACTAAATAACGTATGCAGTTGTAAAGGGTTACATGTTCCCAAAGATGTTACTTTTCTTTTTTCCCTGAGACAGGGTTTCTCTGTGTAACAATCATGGCTGTCCAGGAACTTACTGTGTAGACCATGCTGGCCTTGAACTCACTGAGCTCTGCTGCCTCCGCCTCCCAAGTGCTGGAATTAAAGGCCACCACTGCCCAGCAAGATGTTACTTATTGATTAGGGCAAAAAAGTATTCATGTTCTCGTTTCATGTCTCTGCATTGAGAACTGAATTTATGTCAGGCGCTATTCTAACATCTACACTAAAGGAAAAATGTACCATTACTACCATTAGTACTTGAAATAATATTTCAGCAAGATGAGGACTTGGAGGAAAGATGATTAGTTAATGTGGTGAGAGCTTTTACTTTGACACAGTACTCTATACAACAGGTTGTAGGCTAAGGCTGTTTATACTGTTATAATGAAAAAAAAATCTATCCAAGTATGAGAACTACAAATGAGAAGGTAAGCACTGACATACCCATAAACCTGAGGAAAAAAACCAACAAAAGTCCTTGTAGCTGGGGAAAGATGAAATAAAGGCAAGGTAGAATAAACAGTCTACACATTTTCCCTGCCTAGAGGGAAAAGCCCCACTCCTCACACATCAGTCTAGCAGCAGGAGGCACAGTTTAGTCCCTTGATGTCACTGTTGAGCTGTTGGAAAACCACACGGAGGCTTGCTCTGTCTCCTAAATTCTAATTATGTGAAACTATTTACTTATTTTTAAGTTTCTTTGAGTTTTGTGGCTTAGTGGAAAACATCCTGATAGGTACTTGCAATTCCACAGATAAGAACAGTGAGTTTCAGAGAATTATAAACCTAAGAGGACAGAAAATTCCAAGAAGAAAAACCACAATAAAAATTTGAAATTTAGTAGACAGGAAAATGTTGGAATTAACCAGTTTAAAAGAATAAAAGAAGACCATTCCTAAGTCATCTATGCTTGATTTATACCTTAGAATTCCCCAAAGTCCCAAAGTGGTACCACCAGGTGAGGTGGTGTGAAGGAAGAAAGGGAGAACTCATGAAAAAACTGGCATGAAGTGGGCTTAAGCTCCACGTCCTTTGCTTCCATCCAAGGTGCCAGACACACGCCTCTTGTCCATTTCGAAGGGTGGGAGTGCGTACAGACAAAATACATAGGCTCCATCCTTCTCCACTTGCACTACTGAACTTTATTTGACAAGGAGGTCAGGAGGAAAGCTCTAGCAAAGGGAATCTTTGGATTCTTTTTTTTTATTTTGCATTTTTTCCCATGATATTTATTGAGCTCCCCTCCCTCCTTTAACCTTCCCCCAAGGTCCCTATGCTCCCAGTTTACTCAGGAGATCTTGTCTTTTTATACTTTCTACTTCCCATGTAGATTAGATCTATGTAAGTCTCTCTTAGTGTCCATATTGTTGTCTAAATTCTCTGGGATTGTGGTTTGTAGGCTGGTTTTCTTTGCTTTATGTTTAAAAACCATCTATGATTGAGTACATGTGATAATTGTCTTTCTGTGTCTGGGTTACCTCACTCAAAATAATGCTTTCTAGTTCCATCCATTTTCCTGCAAAATTCAAGCTGTCATTATTTTTTTCTGCTGTGTAGTACTCCATTGTGTAAATGTACCACATTGTTTTTTTATCCATTCTTCGATCGAGGGGCATTTAGGTTGTTTCCAGTTTCTGGCTATGACAAACAAAGCTGCTATGAACATAGTTGAGCACATGTCCTTGTGGCACGATTGAGCATCCTTTGGATATATACCCAAAAGTGCTATTACTGGGTCTTGAGGAAGGTTGTTTCCTAATTTTCTGGATTCTTATGAGTGAAACTCATCTTGTCTGAAGTTCAAACCAGCATTTATCTCTCATAACTTCATCCTTGAAACGCAAACAACTAAGACTGGTGAGTGAGGAAAGCCTCCCATGTGAACACAGCAGGCATGGGCATGTAGATATGGGTGCATGGAGGAGGAATGGCTCGAGATGAACCACTTCTCATACCCTGAGTTGGACAAGAAGGCCACTTGAAGGTGAACCTGGAACATCGAGTTGACAGGAATGGTTCTTGAAACTTTGAAGTAAGAAAACAAGCCAGAATGACAAAAATAAGTAAAGTGTAAGAGGTAAGAATTTTAGAGACCCCCCTTCAGTAGAGTAAAGTGTAAGAGGTAAGAATTTTAGAGATCCCCTTCAGGAGAGTAAAGTGTAAGAGGTAAGAATTTTAGAGATCCCCTTCAGTAGAGTTAGCCTCTAGCTACCAAGACATTCCTTCCAGACAGGGCTAAAGAAAAAAATATGATGAAAAAAAAATGACAGGATCAAGAAATTGCTCTGATCTGATCTGTGAATTTTGAGATTGAAAATGCTCACTGTGTTCCCAACACTGCACAGACATGCATTCACAGCAAGAATATTGGGAACAAAGATCCTGCACAGTTTACAGTGTCATTGACAAGCAGACTTTTCTGGGGTAAGACTGAGAATTGCTGCAGACTTCTCAAAAACAGTGCTGAAACTGTAGGCTCTAGCTGGTCTTCAGAGTTTGCAAGATGCTGTAAACCTTAGAACAGCAGTTCTTAACCTTCCTAATGCTGAGACCCTTTAATACAGTTCCTTCTGTTGTGACCTCCAACTATAACAGTATTTTTGTTGCTACTTCCTAACTGTAATTTTGCTACTGTTGTGAATTGTAAATATCTATGTATTTTGATGGTCTGAGGTGACCCACGTGAAAGGGTTGTGACCCTCAGGTTGAGAAACATGCATTAGAAGGTAGATCTTAGCTTCAAGGAACTGGAGGCATGTCCTTGAGAGGGTATTCTGTCTGTGATTCCTTCCTCTCTCTGCTTCTCTCTTCTGCTTTGGTGAAGAATGAGCAAAACACCCCTTGGTTAGGTGGCATTAGGAAGAAGCAGGCATTGAAACAAGTCCAAGCAAATGCTTGACACAGAGCTTTGTGCACAGTTTATTCTGATAAGGATAAAAATTTTAAAATTCACTGAAAACTAGGACAAATAGTGTGGAAAGCTGATGTACTGAGTTATTCTGAATGCAGGTACTGTATTTTACTGAATGTAATAGGGTGAATTGGCTGTAGACGAACAGAATGAATGAGGGTGGGCTACTTAGCACATCATTTTGTTCAGGTCCTGCTTGCGTTTGCTCTGATAAAGCCAAAGCTTTGCAGTTTTCCTTCCCCTCTCACCTTTCCTTGCTGAGAAAGGAAGCACTCCTGAGCTTTCATTCTGGAGTCTAGGTGATTAGGTTGACTTCTCCCTGCTGTGCTGTGCTCACCAAGGCTTCAGGGACAGACCTGACTAAAGGGGTCGTTGGCATTCTTACCTCCTATGCTTTACTTATTCTTCTTGTCATTCTTGTCATCCTGTTTTCTTATTTCTAAGGGTCAATGAAGAAAAGACAGATACAGAAATTAGATTCAATTGGATGATGGGGAAACTAAAGCAAGCCAAAAGCTCAGCATGTTCATTATATTGAGTTGAATAGGGAGACAGGGTTATTGCATATAGCTGAACAAAGTTTAGTTAATCTGAATAGGACTCTCTGTAGGGCAGCAGTCTTCAGGCCGTAAATAATTCTGGGGGAGAAAGCTATGGTAGACATTTTTCTGCACTCACAATCAACATTTGCTCTTGGATCAGGAAGGAAGGCTTTACCATTCATTTTCCCATGGGTCTGAGGCTTTGTAGTCCTTAACATGACTGTACCCATATCAACAACACACAGTCATTCGGGACTTCATTCACTCAGGGTTTTTTCTGTTCCCCATACTGCTGTAACAGGATTCCTGACACTAGGGCTTCCAGTTGCCTGGTTTCTTTGCTTGCTTGTATATGCATTTTCTTTTATAAATAGTTTTATTCACTTTTGAGAATTTCATACATGAGCATTGCATCCACATCACTGGTCACCCTTCCAAATTTCTGATATCCTCTCTAATTATTATTATTACACGTAAACACACACATATACACAAATGCATATATAACCTACTGAGTTTATTTAGTTTTGTTTGCATATATGCATGTATCCAGGGCTAACCTATACTGGAAAGTTTCCTGTTGGCCTCTTCAGTGAATTGCTTTGCTGTTTTAAATAGGGAGTCAAGTTCATTTGCTTATCACAAATGTTTCCCCCCACACACAGGGTTTCTTTGGCTGTCACTGACTTGGTAGACCAGGCTGGCCTTGAACTCACAGAGATCCTCACACCTCTGCTTTCCAAGTGCTGGGATTAAAGGCGTGTGCCACCACCTACTTGGTTCCAATGAATTCTTAACTGATTAAAGAGATTAAACTTCAGATAAGATCTAGATAATGATTACAGTGAAATACACACACACACAAATGCAAGGCAAGTAAAACCTAAAAGGAAGTAAAATTTACAAGTTCTCAAAATAGAATTTAGGTCACAGAACATTTAAGAAAGTTATCATTATGAAATGATAAAATATATTTTACAAGAAAAATCTAGCCAGGTGATGGTGGCGCATACCTTTAATCCCAGCATTCGGGAGGCAGAGGCATGCAGATCTCTGTGAGTTCGAGGGCAGCCTAGTCTACAGAGTGAGTTCCAGGACAGGCTGCAAAGCTATACAGAGAAGCCCTGTCTCGAAAAACCAAGAAAAAAAGTAACAATCCTAGAGATATAATGAGGGAGACCTTCAGCAACCAAATGCACATTCATAATGAAAACAATCCTTTAACAGTGGAGGAAACCTAACCTGGCACATTGTATCTGGGGATTTAAAATCATCTGTTTCAGGATTTAAGAGATTGAGCAGAAAGACTAGGAAGATACTGTATACAGACCATTGGCGAGATAAGTAGAAAGTAGGAGTGGAAGAAACCCACATGAGAAACATGAGGTGCAATCTGATACATTTAGGAAAATGTGCACTTAAGTAGCCTATCACTTTGGCAAAAGTTCAACAGTTGGCTGCATCCAGTGTGAGTGATGGATGATATAGGCATTTTGAAAACAGGAATTTTCAAAACCTGTTGATAGAAGTTGAAACTATTAACAATAATTTGAATTATTATAGTACCTAAAAACATTTGGGAACTGTAAACCTTAAAAAGCTTTTAAAACTGAAAGTGGCCTGCCATTCTGAAGACTGGAAATGTGCCTCACAGAAGTAATAGAAACAAATGAACCGAATGTGCTAATGCTCACCAGAATATTGACAAATGCAATAATGCTGAGTGGAGCTGCGGCATGTCCAGATTGTGATATGCATACTCAGCTGTTAGGAAATGTTTATTGACAGGCAGTAGCAAACAGTCAACTAATGTGTCTGGTTTGACATTTGTCTAAGAGTTTGGATGAGTCAGAAAACCCATATGTAAGACAGAAGTTAAATATGAATGTGAAGAAAGCCGTGGAAGTACCAGCCACAGTGGGGATAATTGTCATTTTAGGGAAGCAAACTGGAGAGTGGAAGGTCTTGACTCCTTGTTCTTGCTATAGTAAGCACATGAAAAGAAAGATTAGTGTAAGAGATCCAGCAAGGAAAGACATTTTTCTAAGAAATGTGATTGTTAGTCTTCAAGAGTTTGGATTCTCTAGAGCAGTGGTTCTCAGCCTTCCTACTGCTGTAACCCTTTTACAGCTCTTCATGTCCTGGTGACTTCCAACCATAAAATTATTTTTCCTGCTACTTTGTAGCTGTAATTTTGCTACTGTTATGAATCCTAATGTAAATATCTGTGTTTTCTCATGGTCTTAGGCGACCCCTCTGAAGGGGTCATTTGACTTCCAGAGGGGTCACAACTCACAGGTTTGAGAACCGCTGCTCTAAATAGTGAGCTTTTATGTGAGTCACAGCAGCAATTGTCCTTCCCGGCCCTCAGTGAGTACCAGATGTTTTGTATTTTAACTACAGGTCTACCTGCTCTCCCATGTTAAGGCCTCCACTGCTACACTTACAAATACTTTTGCTTTGATAGGGCTGTCTTCATCAGTGGAATACAACGTAATGGAATTGGAGAAGGAACTTGAGAATGTAAAGACCCTTAAGACAAAATTAGGTATTGTACTTTTCTTTTGGACTTATTTGTTAGTCTTGGTTAGTTATAAAAAGACTGTAAATAGTCTTAAACTATTTGAAAATTTATGAAAGTTTAGTTTGTGTTAAAAACTTTCTGTGTTCAGAGTCATTGGTCTTTCTTATAGGAGAGGGTAAGTATAAATTCTCTGAAATTGCTTTTTTTAAAGGCTTGTTTATTTTTACATGTATGAATGTTTTGCCTGCATGTCTATCTGTGTATCCCCTAGAACTGGAGTTACCAGTGGTTGTGAACCACCTTGTGGGAGTGGGGTGATGAGCCTAGGCCTCTGCAAGAAGAACAAATGCTCTAAACCATCGTCTTTCCAGCCCCTGAAGTTACTTTTCAAATATGCTAACATGCAAAGATGTTGGGGTTTTATCTGTTCACTTGAGTTGATTTTTTCTGTATGTGGCTGGCTGCACACATGGCAGAGTGGGTGTGGAGGTCAGAGGAGAACTCGCAGGAATAGGTCCTCTGCTCCTTCATGTGGACTTTGGGAACTGAGCTTGAGTTGTCAGACTGCTGACAGGTGTCCTTAGTCACTGAGCCATCTTGTTAGCCCCACTTGAATTATTTTTGAGAAATACTATATACAAACTTCTCTGTCAATGTGATTTTTAAAATGTGCTTTTAAGATGTCTTTTTATGACTGATAGAAGGCACTTTAATTATGATGTGCCTTAATGTGACTTTCTTGGGTTTTGGTTCATCAAGTTTCTTGGATGTGGAAATTCATACTTTTCATATAACTTGAGAAATTTTGGCTCTTAATTTATTCAAATATTTTACTTTTCTCGTTTGTGCTACCCTTTTCAGGGACTTCAGTTATGTGCAGATTGTCTGTAGCTCGTTTGATTTTGGATAGTTTCTGTTGCAGTTTTACTCATCTCAACCTTTCTTCTGCAGATCTGGTCTGTCTCTTATCCCAACTGCTGTATTTTATTCTCAGACACTGGTTTTCAGTTTTGCTTGGGCCTATTATCTTCATGCTGATAACTGACATTGTTCAATCTGTTTCCTCCAACTTTGTTGGAAAAAAGAAGGAATATAGTTATGAGAGCACTCTCATATGTGTGTGCGCATGTGTGCTCGAGTGTGTGCTCATCTGTGGGTGCATGTGTGTGCCAGCGGTTAATATCGGGTTTCTTTCTTTATTGCTTTCTACTTTGTTTTTAAGATTATAAATTTATTTTTATATTTTTATTGAATCTTTAGCTCACTGTTTGGCTCTACTACGTGGCCAGACATCCTAAAGCTCTTCCTGTCTCTGCCTCCCAGCCCTGGAATTACAGCCTGTGCATTATACTAGGCTTTCTCATGTCAATTCTGTGTTCAAACTCAGGTTTCATGCTTGCACAGCAAGGACTTTACCAACTGAACCGTTTCTGTAGCCCCCTCTGAGAACTGTGCTGGTTGTCCATTGTTTTGTCAAGCTAGAGCAGTGGTTCTCGACCTTCCTAATTCCGAGACCCTTTAATACAGTTCCTCATGGTGTGTTGACTCCAACCATATAATTGTTTTTGTCTCTACTTCGTAACTGTAATTTTGATAATGTTATAAATTGGAATGTAAATATATGTTGTTTTCTGAGGGTCTTAGGTGACCCGCAAAGGGGTCAAGACCCGCAAGGTTAAGAACTGCTGAGCTGCAGCTAAATTCATTTGGAAAAAGAGAACCTCAATTGAGAAAATGCTCTACTAAATTGGCTTGTGGGCATTTTTTAAAATTAATGATTGATGTGGGAAGGCCTAGATTGAAAGAATTAAAATTCTCAACCTGATGATTCTTTGACATGAGTGAAAGAATTAAAAAATAAAAGAAATAAAGTCAAAGTTAGGTACCCTCCTAGTCAGTCAAGGACCAAAAGATAAAGGGGAGCAACAGATGGGCACCATGACCCATGACTCACCAGCTAGCCCACCCGCGATAGCCAAAATAGGAGTGATAAAGAAG